>JAVSBV010047484.1:0-11027 GCA_033117975.1 Parotocinclus spilosoma
ACCAAGTTTTTCGAAACGATCTACAACACAATGTATAGGTACTCAGCATGCGAAGCATAATACTGTAAAAACAAGTTTTTTACTTACTAAATTCCAGTCAACGTTTGAAGAACTTATCCAGTGTGATCTGACACGTTCTCTCGACAGCACAAAATCAAGAAAGTGGTGGGCGTGTCCCTCTGGTTTTGCTCTTGTCAACACAACTTTTCGGATTTCCTGACCTTTGATAAAAGAACAAAATTCTCCCTGAGATCACAAAAATCCTCCCATAAATTGCTGATCCGCTTTGCATCCGCTAGGCAGGGACTTGTGGCTTCTTTTTCTTATTCGCTCTTGCGTTCTTTGGTCTAAATAAGCGAATAACATTACACGTCTATAATAAGATATGTATCGGTACTTTAGAATTTGGTCCGAATAAGCGGCTGGTCCCATTAACCGGATTCAACTGTATATAGACTTATCAACATTTGTAACAACAAGTGTGGGAGGGGCATAAAACCCAGTTTGGCAGCAAAGTTTTTAGGACCAAATTCAATCTAAAAAATCTGACCAAGTGGTGTGAGATGACTTTTTAGATGTTGTGCTACATTACCATGTAATTTATATGCCATGTATGTTAAGCATAAAATAATTACAATGAACTGATAAGTGGAATCAAATTTCTATTTTATTTTTTTATGAAAAGGGGTATGAAAAGCTATTTATTTCAGGACCATGTTCTCAGGTTCCCAATGGAACCAGGTTTTGATGCCCAATCCTACTCTACAGTATGTATTGGAGTGGTGGGATGTGTATTGGACTGTGGTGGTCTAGTGGTTAAGGTACTGTACTATGAACCAAAAGGTCCAGGGTTCAAATGTATATTATATATATATGGAAATGTAAATATTGGGAGAATGTGTTTTACCTGCTGAGCTACTCTAAAAAAATATCTCACCTCTGGTGAGGTAAGGTCTGTCGCTCTGATTGCAGATTCATGCTTAGATGAGGTGTCTTGTCGCGTCCCAGATGTTTGATCTAAGAGAATGTTTTCTGTTGAGCCCATCGTTTAGAGTGTGTGATCTCAGGAAGGAAGGTATCTGGATTGGTTCTGGTCCTGTATGTCTTTATTCATGTTTCGTTCCATTTGTGGTCTTTCATCTTTCGAGTTTCAAAATTCCTCACTTCTCAGACTGAATCTATGATAGCACAAGCAGCCCAGGGGTCACTAAGCTGGACATCCAATAACTTCCACAGGTATAACAGTTACTACAAAGGTCAGCTAGACAAGAACTTCCTACTCTCTGACCTCACCCATATTACAATTGGGTCCTCATTTAAGCCTCGTTCCTTTCATGTTTTTCCCCCTTTGCATCTGGGAAGTCTGAGCTGCTTTGAGACGCTATCTATTCTCAAAAGCCATATAACAATAAGCCAAACTGAACTCGGAATTAGGTTTTCAACTAGCACATGGGCATGTACTGAATCCACATTCCACATTACTATGACTACAAAGTAGTTTGGAGCAAAGAAGTTACCACATATTTGCGTCAATGTCATCAATATTCCATTAATACAGTGTGCTAAACAGTGGTGAGGAAATTCAGCTTTGGAAAACTCTGCTTCCTAATTCATATTCATATATTTTATTTTTCTCATCTGGAGGCCAGCATTCTGACTCAGGACATGCATGATTCATGCCCACATCTAACACCATCTGACTCACAAACTTATCCTCAGATCAGAGCCTGAGCATCAGAGTCAGAGATCAGAGCTCAGCTCATCTCTCTCGATCTCTGCTTAATGGTAAATGAGAGAACAAATCACGCTGCATGTGAGGAGCTACATAATTATAATGCACAGTGTTTTATATTATGAGTCATCAGTCATCTGTTTCTCTGCCCTTTACAATCCCAGTATACAGAATTTTTCACTTCTTTACTTTGTACAAACATGTTAAGGGTCCATTTTGAATGCTTTATTGTACGGCGTTCCAGGTTATGTCCAGAAGCGACAAATAAATCCAACTGGAGAAATGTTACAATCATATACGTGTGTTTGTTCTGTTTACCCTTCATGTAGCTGTGTGTGTCACTGCTGATGGAGGACATCAGACCGGAAGAGAAAATTTAATTTTCTACAGGTGTAGCCATGCAGTCGCAGTATTAAAAGCATGATTTTTTTTTTTTTGCAGTCATGGTCCATGGATCATGAATAAGGTCTCATCCCTGACACAAAAAAACTGTTCTGGCTGTGAGAGGGTAATACTCTGGCTTTTTGAAGAATGTTGAAAACTAAATTGCACCTGAGAACAGAAAAGGCAACATATGAGTAACTGAATCTGTTTTACTGTTTATAAGATTTGACTTTAAGCCTCTAGCCTTAAATAGCGACATTCAGCACATGCACAAATCTACACCCATCAAGCACTTTATTAGGTACACTTGCTTGTTTTTATACTAATTTGCTGGGCAGCACGGTGGCTTAATGAATAGCACTGTCTCTGCATAACAACATCCTTCAAACACAGGGTGGAGCATCTTTGGTCCTTCCTGTGTGGTGTCTGCATGGTATTCCGGATTCATTCTTTGTGTGTAAATGTTGCCATTTTTCTGTACTTTTATGTAGGTGATTTGGGACGCAGCCCCCTGTTTCGTGAAGTATCACAACATCCGCTTTTTACAAGCGGAAAATTAAAAAGAAGCGTCAAATGTAAGCAAACGAGGGTAGCATGACTTCGGCTGGTTGCCTTCTGCTTCTTCTGGGAATGTAAAATTCTTGGATATAACAAAAGGGTGGCGGAGAACACGGAGAATACATTAAAACACCACACAGGTGGAGTCCGAGGTCAGATTTGAACTGGGAACTCTTCTGCCCCATTGTGGCACCCAAATGAATAAATGATTGAATTTTTCAGAGACCCAAAACAGGGGCAGCTGATGGAATCACAAATGTTTGTTTTTGTATTGGCCAGCCATAACCGTTCCTATAACCAATCCACCCCCAACACCACCATCACCACCAGGCCTCACTGAGGATCTATTATCTCTGTCTTTCAAGTGAGATTTGGCACACGGCAAAAATATTTATCCATTTGATTTCCCGAAATACAGAATCCCAGCAAGGTTACTATAGAAACTTTGGTGAACTTTCTATCGACACATTTCATTCAAAATAAACAGGGAGCTTCCCATGAAGTCTTAAGGCAATCCTCGGTTGGCAATAATGTATTTTATTTTATATCTATGTTAGCACTTTATTGCCATTTTAGACAACGTGCTTGCAAATCAACCAAATTTTCCAGAGCAAAAGTCACTGGTGGTCATAAGGATAAGGTTCCAGATAGTTTCTTCAGCATGGCCCAAGGGTCACACATATTGGTGTCATTATCTTGTAAAAGGCTTTTATTAGTGTCCGTCACCCTGTCATCACCTCCTCTTCAGACTCTTCCATGATAACAGCTTCTAAATGGAGGCCACACCCATCTCAGCCTCCAGCAGATGCATCTCACTCACAGCTATAAAAGACAGAGGCTGCACCACAATTAACTTGTCTGTCAACCCCAAAACCATAACCTTAGTAAATGCAACATGTTTAAAGTGTTGGTCAACTAGTTATACATGCCACATTTTATCCATAGAATTAGAACTCAGCAACATTAATGTGTAAGGCTTCCACTGAATTTGTTTTTTTAGCAATGCTATAATGACCATAAACAACATACTGTCAACAATTTGACCCAGAATCTTTTGTCCATTCATATCTTAAACTGTTCACCCTGTTCCTTTTCCACAAATTCTTTCCTCCTTCAGACTGTAGAATGGTCAACTTGGAATCCTGATGAAGCTGTCAGATGCTGCAATTGCTCAACTGTAAGGGGAGGAAACGCTGAAAACGTGCCAATGTAGCACCCAGAACCTGTTTTTTCTGTTTTTCTGACACAGAGAGATAATTTAACACGGTCAAAAGCTGCATAAATATGAATAAAAGTCAAAAGTCATTTTAATTTATTATTAAAACACAATGTGTTCACTTATTGTCTTTCATTCAGTTTTTCAAAAATTATTATATTGGAGCAGAGGAATTTTAAAGTCTGGGTGGGGGACAAGGCCAAAGTAGCAAAGTACTAATTTTTTAAACATGAAAAAAGGACATTGTTTTCCCTTCAGAATTTGGTGATGCAATAAATTATATTTTTTAAATACCTAAGCTGTTTATTCTGTCATAAAAACATTCTAACATGAATTTATAAACTGGGGGTATCACAGTTCCCTGAAGAATCACCCTTAAATGTTCTGGGCCGGAGCTGGCTAGATACTACTTTTTGTGGTGGAGTAGATGTGCTTGCACAGGAAAATGGACTTTATGGTTGTAAATACTTTGTAGCTTTTTCCGAGTCATTTTGAACAGACTCACACACAGCCCTCTCATACACCTGATAAATTTATTGATTGTGCAATGCGGTGATTTTTGGCCACTCATGCTGCACATCAAACAAACCTCAATTTGGGGCTTGGACATTCTCAAGCATGGTGCAGATCACCTAGTCTGAGTACACTCAAAGACTCAGGGCTAATAACTGGAAGGTTAAGAGTTTATGTCCTTGCTTTGGCAAGTTCTTACTGGTGGAGCATTAACCTCCTGAGACCCGGACTTTGCTTGGTGTGCATTTTTAAATTCACCTAGCTATTTGTGAGTAGTAGGACATAACAATATGAGTACTTGATCTTTACGGATGTTGTAGCTTTTTATTATTGCTAATATTGCAGACATGTAATGTCCAAATATGAGGATGCAGGGTCTCAGGAGGTTAAGAAGACTTACTAAGGGTGTCTGGTCAATTTAATAAATGTTTCAAAATGTTTTATTAAAAATTGTGAGTTTGGGTTATTTAGAGTTTGGGTTATTTAGCCATTCACTAAGTTACACCTGTTTGTACTTTACATCCTTATCATAAAGTAACTCTAAAAGCCTGGATTAATACTAAACGTTTTCTTAATTTTCCACCAACCTCCACCACTGGTCACTTTAACATGTTGTTTGTAAACACTGTCCAGTCTGGTGCTATGTATAGCTTAACTGAAGGTCCTGAAATATGATTGTGTTACAGTATCATTTTTCAGTCTGCTAGAAGATCTTTGACAGTGATGAATTTCACGATCAAACCTTCATCAGTCTCTAGTATTGACCTTCTCATCCTGTATCTGACATCTGTGTTAAACAAATTATTATAAATTGAGCACCCTCAGAAAACAGCTCTGTGGAATGATGGCTTTAAAATTGACGCACTCAACACCTTGCATTGTGCCCCCGCCACTAGCGGTATTGATTGTCCCTGTGCTGGCTTCACTGCTTTCTGGTTTGAGATCAGGAACTGATTTAATCCAGGGGAATGTATTAAAAAGTGAGGAGAGGGGCTGTGCTTGCCCAGGAATATGGACATGTCATTACTGTCTCAGTCATTTTTTGGAGGCGGTGGGAGTGGGGGATTGTTGTCTTAATAGTCTTTCTGCTCGTAGAGAGATGAACATTTCTAACATGAAGGCGAGGGTGAGACTAATCTTGCAAGAGCTGGGAAAAACTACAGTAGTCTTGGTAGCTGCTACAGTATACTGTAATAAGCATGTTCCTGATTTCCTTTCGGTTGGCTGTAATCATCAACCATTTTAGGACCCATGTGGAATTATTTTGCACTAAGAAAGCACTGTACATGTAAAAATAAAGAAAAGCACGATGAACACAGCAGAGATCTTCACTGATAGAGTTATTGTGAATTTGAATCGTTGTATACTGATTTGTGAATCATGAATCATGAATCATGACTCGTAAATTGTGATTTAGCTGGAGCATGCAGCTTGACTCAGACAATTTTAAGCATGATAAGAACCGAGACAAATGTTTCTAGTCAAAATGCTTTGAGAACCCATGTAGAGTGTATGTACATATGTTGCTATGGATAAAGCTTTGGAAGCAGTGCATTAACAGCCCCTTTAGTCCATACTGTGCTTTTGTTACACTTACTGATAAAGCTGTTCATGTAGCAGAGGTTGTACAGAAGATAGGAGAAATGAGCAGGGAGCAGGTGAGGAGGCGACTCCACCTGTGTGTGATTAACATGCCTATTTATTTCCTCTCTGTGGGAAGTGAGAGACAGCAGACCTGCATGAACACCATCAATAGCTCACAAGCTGCTGTTACTTTGCTTTAAAAATATAAAAACCAAGCACTTACCTTAATCCCTGTCCGAGTCCTGTAATTTCCTTTGGGATGAAATTTTACAGGATGGCATGTATGCTACCTTTAAGGCCATACCTGGTGTCCCAGGTGACTGGATCGCTGGAACTCTTCAGACCACACACCTTGAAATTGTGGTCTCGCCCTTCCTGCCTTGTTTGAAGTGTCTGCAATCTGCCTGTATGCACGTAAGTAGAACGTTTTTACAGTGATGAGCTGACAAGGATTCTTTACGACGTACCTGCATCGACCCACATGCAAAGCCATGGAGTCACAATGGGAGCTGGATGTATTCTGCTGATGAACCAGCTTTTTTTGCTAGCCATCGTGACTGCCAAGAGAGTCTGTGAACTGCATGCATTATACGTGCACAAACAGGATCAAAACATAGCATCCTGCCAAAGCTGTTGGCACTGCAGTTTTAATCTATCTGCTCTGGCAGACAAAATTACAACCAGACCAGCTCTGTGTCCAGTGAGAATCAGGCCCTACAAATCAGTGCAGCCTATTTACAGTGATCCACGAGATACACAAATAGTTGTACAGTGATTCAGCAGTTTCGGGTATGTTGTATATGTTGTATATGGCCACACTCTGTATGCACTTTATAATGTGCTGTCTGTGTATAGACATATGTTGCACTCTTTTATACAGCAGTAGGTTGATTGGCTGAGAATAATAGCTTTTTCACACCAAAATGCTAATAACAACAATATTTACGCACACAAATTTTCTTATCTGCTCATCGGCAGCACAGGGCACAAGGCAGGAACAACCCTAGACCCTGGTAAAGCCGTCATAGGACACATACACTCACACCCTTTAGAATCCAAACTATGACCTATAAAAATAACAGAATAACAATGAATTTTTAATTAATTTTATTTTTTTGTTTTAGCCCTTTTTTATTGCTCTTCGCCTACTGGCTCTTTGTACTTGAAACTAGTTACACAATGTTTTACAATGTAAATATGTTGCATAGGAACTCATTTATTGACTTACTTTCTGGTGGAATGTAATATCAGTATTAAAGCATAATCACAACAATATTCAGTACTTATTTGATTTATTTAGTTTCCGTATTCTGTTGTAAAAAAAACATGTTGAATACATGCAACAGAGCACTAAGAGGTCTTGTTTTATCGAGAATTACAGCTGTGATCATCTAGGCACTCGCCTTCAGGTTGTACCTGTGACCAAATCACAGCTTTGATGTTATTCGTATTAACACACTCCCTCGCTAGTTCTGTTGTTTAAAATATCGTTAATGATAACATTAATGATTTGGCAGTCATATGTAAGTCCCTAGTGGTTTAAAATGTAACATCTTGGACAAAGAAGAGAGCTTCCATAACCTACCAACGTGTTTGTGTGATTGTCAGATTAATTTGGAGGCACCATCGGAATCCCACAAGCACTATGGATCCCAGTAGCCTACAATTCGAGATCCTCTGTTGACATTTGGGTAAGTACATACCTTTCATGAAAGTACAAATGAAATCAGACATGGTTATTATATGTTCAGAAAACCACACTTGAATTGTTTTTCTTTAAACAAACACTCTAGAAATTTCCTTGGGTGAATTTATCAGCCGATTTTTGTTATGCACAATCAATCTGAATTAACTGTGATTAATATACGTCAACACCAATCCCTGAACATGCAACCAAGTCAGTGCTGATATATTTACCAAGCACGGTCATCTGTTACTTAATAAATCGCTCGAAAATCATTTGGCATTTGATGTCATAGCTCATTTAGCAGGCTAAGCAGATAATGCATAGTTGCTTCATGCTGGAAGGCAGTTTGGGAAGACAATGTTCTTCTAATGGAGCTGGAATTAGCAAAGTGCTTCACACTCCAAAGGTCAGGGTTAGCGCTAATGGAACATTAGGTTCTGTTACACAAATGACACGAAATAAACATGATCTACTAGAATAGCTGGAAAAAATGGAACAACTTAGCGTTTTACACAGTTTAAACAATACTTTTTCAAATATGGCATAAACACTACAAAACTCTGGGTTATTACCTTCCTTTTTACATTTTGTTCAAACTTAACCCATTTTTATATGAGCTTAGATATACACACTCACCAGTCACTTTATTATGTACACTTATTGTCCATTCTGTCACAATTTACACAATTTACACAAGCAGACAAAATCATGATACAGCACTGGCACAAGCAAAAGTGAAAGCAAAGTGGCCAAAACCACTTTTTTACTTCAGGGTGGGACTATGTTACTAACCAAGTTGATCTTATTATTTAATCCAACTGTATTTGTTTTATTTGTTTGTTATTAGGACCCCCATCTATCTCAATAACCACTGTTCTTCCTGGGGCCCAACAGATATACAATGGAAGCTTGGAATTCAAAAGCCTCTTCACTCAAGCAATTTGGACAATTTGTCACTCGAACTTTTTCTCTGCCCCAAAATTTAAACAAAAAATCGAACAAGGGCACTTTAATTAAATGTACCTAATCCAGCACAGTCAGTAGAGATTATGCACCAATACAGTATGTATATTTAATGTACTTATTGTTTATCATTATTATATTACATGAATTTGCTTTATTTACGCTCTTAACCATTAATTACATATAAATATAAGAGTAAAAAACAATAATTTGGGGCTCTGGAACGGATGACTACTATTAACATTACTTCAGCCTTTAGTAAACAAATACATTTCGACTCCCAGATTCCGTTGTAGTATACAAGTAAAACACAGGTCACAACAAAACACACACAACAAATGAAAAATATCATAGTATCAAGGATGATGAACAGAAAATAAAAAACAGTTGAAGAGACATTTTATTAAAGAAAACTACCACAGCATAGAAAAGGCCATTTAAAATCCAATTTTTAACAGTTTACGTTACCAAAAATGTTTGATTGTAATGATCCCACCTGCCCATCAGAGGGTTTAATATAAGAACTATAACACTAACTACACACCTGCCCCCCAGTCACCTGCAGTAAAATTTGGGGAGTAAGTCATCTCCTACCACGGTGAGGTTTTGTGTGGAATTTTGCTTTCGAGCCCTTTGCACGGCACTATCAACCATTTAAAATGGGTTATTTGGGTTTTTTTTCTTGAACGATTCTCAAAAAATGCTGTCGACTGTGTACTGAGTAATCTACTAGAGCAATGAGGTCGAGCTTATTACCAAAAAAGACATGTTATTCACATTGAATTAAATTTTAACCAAACTGCGGTGCATAGATTTTGCCTAAGCCATTTTGTTTTGCCTCCAGTACAAACAGTTGAAGAGGATTATGTTCCTTTTCTGGGCAAGAAGAAAAGTTGACTGCACAACAGAGACTTGTAACTAATTCTCTGACATGAAATGCTAACAAACCCTCTGCCTGTAGGAGTGTTTACTTTGACCTTGATCACACTGCGATCAGTAAAAAACTGTCAGGAGAAAAATCACCTCACTGTAAGGTGCACTGGGAGAAATGGCCCAGTACACGGTAGCTGACAACATGTAGTCGTGGGTGTAACGGCAGTAGGGGTCAATAGACTACAACTTGTGTTTTGCACGTCCAATTAAATCCCCTGTGAAAGGATATGAATGCATTAGAAGAGGAAAAACACAATGAAACTTGACGGAAGCCCCGAGTGCACAGATCTAATTCTCTGAGCTGTCAGTCTCATTGGCACACAGGCTGTGATTTTCCAGAGCACGGATGAAAGTGTTAAGCAAAAGGGTAAATAAGTTACAATTAAAAAGAGCTGTCCTCTTTCCACTTGCATTTGGAGGAATTTAAATCCTTTATTTATTACGTAATATTCAACATGATCCAAAGTAATTTCCTTCTACCTTCCCCCGGTGCGTTCAGCCGTCCTCGTCGGTCGCCATTACAGAGCCATCGGTGGGACGGCTTAATATCCACTACCTTAATTATGTCCAGATCCCAAACAGCTGCTTCGCGTCCTATAAAGGCGTGGTTCTTGTCGTTTCGGGGCCAGGTCATCATCATTCAGACGGCATTCCATCTCCGTTCGGTTTACGTGCCTGACCATTGGTGCCCTTGCGCCCTAACGCGTTGCCTCACTTCAGCCGGGAGTTTGTTCTGAAAAGGACACTCCCGGTCTGGCATCTTTGTTTTAGAGCTCACGTTTGCCCTCTGGCACTTCGGCGCTCCTCGCGATTTATTCTTGTTCGCGCTCCTCGCGTATTTGAGTTTATTTTCGTGTTCTGGCGCTTTGCGCCTTTTGTGTGTTATTCACACTTGTGCTATAAGTGCGCCCTGAGCTTCTATGCTCGCCTTTTTGCACTTTAGCCACTTCCGCGATTTCTTCGCCCCCTTGTGCTGCGTGTGCATTAGAGCTCACGCTCGCCCTCTGGCGTTGTGGTATCCTTTTCCACTCTTTACAGCAGCAACCCGGTTCTGTGTCAGAAGTACACTGTCCGGCGCTCTTGCACTCTATTGAGTCGGACTCTAGTCGGCGGCTGGCTCGAGGTGTGCCCTGACTAGAGTAGCACTAGAGTATGCACGCTATAAGACGTTTTTAGTATTGCATGCGCTTTCGAGCTCACATTCGCTTCCTGGCATTTGGACTACCTCCGTGCCTCGCCATTAACATGACGTCCCAAAACTGTGCTTTCTGCACTTTGCCCCGACTGACACTTTAGCGTCCTCTCGCGGCAAGCTGCGCGTTGCTCCCATTTGGGACGCAACCCTGGTTTGCCTTTTTTGTGGCACCTTCCTCATTATGATGCCAAATGTTCTCTATAGGTGAAAGATCTGGACTGCAGGCTGGCCATTTCAGTACCCGGATCCTTCTCCTACGTAG
>JAVSBV010047505.1:0-11026 GCA_033117975.1 Parotocinclus spilosoma
AGAACAAACTTCTGCACCGAGACTGTTTTTCCAATTCCAGCAACTCCTTTGGTCAGCACAGTTCTGATGGACTTCTCCTGATCTGATAAGGGCTTAAAGATGTCGTTACATTTGATCGCTGTTTCCTCTCCTTCAGATCTTCTGGAAGCTTCCTCAATCTGTCTGACCTCATGCTCATTATTGATTTCTCCACTGTCTCCTTCTGTGATGTAGAGCTCGGTGTAGATCTCATTCAGAAGTGATGGAGATCCCGTGTTCGATATCACTTCATTCAAACACTGACACTTCTTTATCAGATTTAATTTGATCTTTTGTTGTATTTCAGGAGCAGCAGATCCTGCAGAGTCACACCTGTGATAGAATAAAGTCATAAAGACATAAGGAGAGCGAAGGAATTTAAATATGGATTAAAATAATAACTTAACCTAAGGTCACTGTAACAAACGGTGGATGCGATCTTACTTTTCATTTATTAGGATGGTTTTCTGTTCTGCTTCATCTCCTGGAATCTGAACAACCCTGTGAATACAGCAAATTATTTTTAGAACCTCAAGCAGTTTGCATCAAAGTTCTGCTGTGCTAGATCTGAACCAGTTTCCTGGAATAAAGCTTTTTGGGAGGAGGAACGATGGAATGATGATCTGGGCTGCACCCATCAGTTCAAATAAAGGGAAACATTATAACTACAGCATACAGAATCATTCTAAAAAACTGGAACTGTGATTTGTGGAAATGTGATTGTAAACCAGAACTTATGACCAACATCAATCTTAGTGATGTTATTTTAACTGAACAGAAGTAAAAGCTAATCCATAGGAGCTCTTACAGTAGCAAAGTGGCCATAGTTTCACAAAATCACAAAACACTGCAGATTCACATTTACTATAATTTCCTTACGTAGGTTCATTAGAGTCTGTTTGCCTGAATTTGATTTCAAGTTCCATCGACCAGTCACTCTTCATGGATACACAGCTAGGTTCTGGTGAGTCTGATCTCTTCTTCTGAATCAGACTAAAACAAAAACAAATCATTCTTATTTAAACCCTTTTAAACATGATGGTATAATCTTTAATCAAACATCTGAGTAACAGAACAGGAATGAACATTGGTTATAAAAATTAACCACTCTAGAACTTAAACTATTAAACTGCTCTCCATTCCGATCTGTGTTTACATGAATCTGACTAATTCAGGAGTTCAGGAGCAGGTTTTCATTTCTCCACCTTACATGATTCTCTCACCTCTCGTCTGTCTTTGTGTCCTCTGTCTCACTGAGACTCATTTTAGAAGCCATGTCTCCTCCTACAGAGTCCAACTCCAAACCTGCTGCTTCAGGATCTTTAACCAGGAGAAAGAACAAAGGAATGTGGGTAACCGAAGAGACTTACTGAAGGCTTTTTTTTAATTAGTTTTGATCACTTTTTTTGTTTTGATTCCTAAGAGCCATTCTCTCTGAATTATGCAGTAAAACAAGTCTGGATTATATAAGAGTGAGAGAGTTATTATTGCTCTGCTCTATGAAGGTTACAGAATGGAATGAGGAAGCATCACGTGATGAGCAGTCTCTTTATCTCTAAATCTCACATGCAGGAATGACTTTGTGTTTTTTAATTAAGACTTTAATGATAAATAAAGTTTGCTCTTCTTTTTCTCTATTAACATGTCTTACATCAAATATCAGTGCATAGTTTGGATTACTCACATCATTTATTATTTAAATCTTAAATCCACACATGGTTTTATAAATAAGGTTCCTGATGATCAGTAAGAAGATCCTGTGAAACTTTATCTTTACCTCTAAAGGACAAAACTGAACCAAATCAAACCGATTCCACATCATCACAGAGTCACTACAAACACACCGATTGATCTGTCTGTATAGAAACAGCTTTTACTGCTTTTTATTCAAGGGGAAACACGATGGAAATAAAAGATCTGCTTCATGTCGAGTTTTTATCTTCATCACAAAACTTGTATTAAACCGGATTAATTACCCATTAAATTCCCCGATTAGAGATTAAATTCAGATGTTTAAATTCCTACCGTGTTTTTCTCCTTTATCCCTTCTTCTTCTCTCTCTTACACAAAATGAAGCCACTAAACTTTAGTTTCAGTCTAAACTTTCGTTATTCACCTTCCCTCTCTTCTTACCTGAGCTCTAGGTGACGTCATTCAGCGTCATGGCGGAAGCTTACGCTAATAATTCTTGCTAAAGCAGAAACATTTGTCTTTTACCAGACGGTAATCAATCGGACACGTGACCATGTTTGGACGGGAGCTAAAGGGAGTAAAGCTTCTTTCTCTTTATTTCTACATCAATAACAAGAGCATAAACACAACACATATAGAAAATAAAAACAAAACACAAAAGGAGCAAATCAAAGACATTCATGATTCTCATGATCACAGATTAACACAAATAAGAGATATGAAGCCACATTAATTATGAATGTAACAGTGCTCCCTGTTGTTATAAATAAGAATTACACTTTATTACAAGGCTGATATGCTTAGAACCCGAAACCTTTGGTTTGATAAGTGAACTGGCTAACCACTACCCTACAGATACAGCTATTAAGGATAAAGCTTTGATCCAGGCTTTGGCTCTTACCAAAATTACCAACATTCAAAAAGTAAACTTAAAAACAAGGGTTAGTACATGTCTACATGTCTTAACTTTAACTAGTAGTTTATTATACAGATCAGATTAAAAGGCTTTAATCTGTAGCTAAAATTCACAAATATAGGTTTACCTATATGTATGTGTGTGTGTGTGTGTGTGTGTGTTAATATCCATAAGATGATAATTTATACAGATTATATTTTACATGAGTCTTGTACATTTGGGACAGCACATATAAACCAGAATTTAGTTTACACACTGGGACTGGACATAAATGACATCATAGACAAGATGTTCTGTGGCTCTTTACTCTCGCTGTATAAATGGGAATTTGCTGCTCTAGGCCAGAGATGTAGCCTTCATGCCTGGAAACTGGAGATGGAGAATCTGGCAGGCTAAACACTGGTAAAAGCACATAATCAAGAAGCGCTCCAGCTCATTTGAGCCCTGATGGATGTGACATGGCATACAGACAAACACTAGCAACCTAAATTCAGTTTTCATTTCAGATTTATTTCTATAGAGCTTTTTATAAGGAGCATTGTCTCAAATCAGCTTTATAATATTATATTATCGTAAAAGGCCAATCCCAAACTGAACAAGCCCAGGGTGACAGTGGCAAGGAAAGACTCCCTGAATGTAGAAGGAAGAAACCTTGGGAGGAACCAAGACTCAAAAAGGGACCCGCTCTCCAAGGGTAGATTAGATGTTAATTAAATAAATACTTTATAATTTATTAAATTAATAGTAACATTAAGTTGGTAATCAGCTCAGAGAAAGATGGAAAGAGATTTACACTGTACAGTGAAGAATAATAATCATTAAGCAATTTATTGTGTCATTTCAGTGCATAAAAGTCCTGGGCTAAAGCTTAAGCTGAACAGTTAAGTGATCTGATGAAGCTGACCAAAACATGAAATATATCAGGCTTTGTCTGCAATTAAATAAAAGTCAAAGTAAATATAAGAAACACCATGTTGCATTTTTCATTCTGTCCCAACACGTTCTTTACCTCATACTCTTCTACATACACACTCACCTAAACTGGACTCACACTGCAACATAAAGACATAATCTGACTCAAATGTTCAAAAGTCTCATCTCCTTAAGGCTAAGAGTGCACTTGTATCTTTAATCCATTTAATCCATTGTTTATTTGTACTAGTGTGAGATAACATCTACCAAGAACAATACAAAGCTCTTCAGCAAGGCACTCTGGATAAGGGAATGGAATGGAATGGAACACTCTAATAGATTCTATTGGAGTTCTATTGGAGTACAGTAAACACATCGTCATGTTCAGTTTGTGATGATTTGAGCTTTGGGACATTAATCACCGGAACCAGTACCAGAACCACACACATAGATGTTCCTCAACCTCAACATCACTCTACTGGTCTCCATCAACAGAACCTAGTCCCACCAAAGTGCAGGAACTCCCTCAGTCATTTAGTTATTAGGAGACGATGAGCCTCCAATTTTTTTTTAATTTAAAAATCTATTTTGTTATTTATTTTAAATTATATTACTAATTTAAATGTTATTATTGATTTAAATAATATTATTTACTTAATTGTATTATTACTACAACGTAATTATTCAATTAATATCTAGGCCACCCATGGAGGTCGGGTCCCTTTTTAAGTCTTGGTTCCTTCCATGATTTCTTTTTTCTTTATTCAGGGAGCTTTTCCTTTCCACTGTCACCTTAGGATTGCTCAATTATGGGATTGGCCTTTTAAGATAATATAATATTATAAAGCTGATTTGAGACAATGTTCTGTTATAAAAAGAGATATAGAAATCAATCTGAATTAGGATTTTTGAATTTTGAAGCACCATCAGAAGATGGTATTCTGTGCCTATAAAAGGATGCCCATGGTACCCACCCTGTAAGGGTTAAAATACTATTATTTGTAGTTCTTTGCATTTATATGTTTTATTGGTTTTATTTGGAAAATTCAGAAATGTTTATTTTGGCAGGACGTGCGATGCATGGGACGAGCGTCTTTAGCTTTACATCACAAACTGACTCACCGAGCACAGCTTAAGGTAAGATAAGAGGGAGACGGTAAACTTTAATTTTTTGCAGTTTATGTTATTAACTTTGTAAAAGTCCTGTTTAAAGTTAGGATGAGTGCAGAGTGAGCAAGTGAATGTGATAAACACAATCCCTTTTTAAGCCAGTTTCCTCTCACTCATGGTATTTTGACGCTGGTGATTAAGACAGTTATTTGGTCATTTGGTTAAATGCTTATGTTACTCTGGATCATTTATTGAATAATTGGAGCAGAAAATCTGCAGTAATACACACACACAGCATTAAAAATGAGTAAATAGCAATAAAGTAGCAGTAAATATCAATGGTATTTCATTTCAATTCATGGGTGAAAGACAGTAAACTTGTTATTTTTGTTCATCCATGAAGCTAAAGCAATGCATTTCATTTCGTGGGTTTAAAATCCAGAACCATTGGTTAAAAAGAGAGAAGTAATCCCTTTGAAAACAAGGTATTTGCATTTTACCTTAAAGAAAAGACACTGTGGTTATTTCTAATGACAGTCGATACAGTAACTATAGTTATCTGCCTGTTTACATTCTACAGTTACTTTTATATCTGACAGATGTATTTATTCTTGTACAGCACTTTGATTTAAGATTAGAATTGACCTGATAACTATGATATGGGAGCTTATATTATAAACCTGTTAGCAAATGCAGGTCAGGTCTTTTTGGTGAGTTGGAGTAAGTCGAAGACCTCAGTTAACAGGTTCACGAAGGCCAGTGTGTGATTGGTTTGATGGCAAACCTCCCAGCTTGTGTCCATAGTATCCACACCACTATATGGCGGATCTCCACTTTGTCTGTGGTATGATCGTGCCAGGTACTCGACTGATACTACTGTGAGTCTAACTCGATAAGTGCACTTGATCAAATTTGCACTTCTTGCAACTAATAGGTCACATTCAATCACCAATATCTGTGTGTTTGGTTATTGCACCCCTATGAACCTAGACTGTGGTGTTTACATGCCTTGAAGAAGGTTACACACGGTAAGCAACAATACTCCTTTTACCTTATTTGGTGCTCTGTTCATTTGTAATTTACAGGAGATTCGTAATTCCAGCCAAACCACTCTGGTGGGTCTTTATGTCGCACAACATTATACTGTTGTTTTTATTTTAAATAAATCAGTGAATTAATAAAAACAATTATTCATGTAGGTCTGTTATTGGTTTATTTAGATAGACCCATGCTTCAGGGATGTTCACCTGAGCTCCAGGGGCTTCCATCTGAGCTCTGGATGCCCACAAGCTCTGTGAGGGCAAGAGCTTTGTCCTCAGTTTGTGTACCATCCAGCCGGATGCCTATGAGCTCTGGGATGGCAAGAGCTAACCCTAACTCTAACCCTAACACAATTCTTAATTACTCCAATCTGTTCAGAGACAGTATTTAATGAGGGCTGTTTCAAAAACTTAAAATCCAGTATAGTGTTAATTTTATTATTTTATTTATTTAATTATTTAACTTCTTCGTTTTTATATCTGCATAAATTGAATGTCAATTTTTTTGTTATCATGACAGAAATCATGCATTTGTAATAAAAATTGAATAAAATAAAATACAATAAAATAAAAGCACCACAACACACATCAGATGCAGATCATCTTTATTATGCTCTTGTGATGGAATTTGTTACATCTCCAACAAATCCAACAAAACCCCTTTATTTAAAAAAAACATTTTTTAGCTAGCTATTACAGAGGTCCGTCTGACAGCATACACTTCTTCCAATGACACGCCTTTTAGCTGTGCGTGTCATAGATGTGCAGCGACTATTACTCTCGCACCTCTGCACAACGACACCTGCATTAAGAAAGAGAAGAACGTTTTAGGAAAAGTGATTTATTTTAACCAGTGTTATGGAATGAAGGATGGCTTAGTGCTGCAGGATGGTCCTAACAGCTTCAGAAAACCAGGTTTTATGACATGAAATATTACAACAAACCCAAATTACAAACAAATGATTTGAATAAATAAATGTTTTAATAAGAAGCTGGACATACCCGATTTCTCGACTGTTCTCATACAGGTATCTTGTCCACTTGCGCATGTTTCCTCAGTAATGCGGCGACCACTTCTGTAACATTTCAGAGCAGATCCTGAAAAAGAGTAAAACTGTGAGATTCCTTCTGTTCCTGCACTAGTTCTGAAACCAAAAAAGTTATTTAGATGATACAGTTTGACCAGGGGTGCACAAACTTTAGCATAAGACAGCACCAGATGTGAGTCTGAAACAACTGAAGGTTAATAAAGTAAAAGGGAGTCACTCACCGCTCACCAAGAACAGAGCAAGAAGGAGAACCACCAGCTGGATCTTCATGATTCTGCAGCACAGAATGGTGTTTCAAACAGATCAGTTATTTATCACAGAAGATAGAAATGAGTCCTAGCTATAAATTAATTCACTTAATTTTAAAGGTAATTTACCATCTATTTGGATGCATTAACAAAAACTTACCTTGATGTTTCTCACTGTATGGAAGCTGAATTTCACCTCTGAGTTTTCTGAATCCCTCTGCAGCTCCATCCGGCTTTATATAAGGCTCGAAGAGGTCGCCCCTACCTATTGTAATTACACTAACACATTGCCCCACCCTTTCATAGATAAAACTATCTTAGCCTACACACCTACAGGTATTTTGCTTCCAAACTCATCTGGAATCTATTTTAAACATCATAACCCAAATCAAGCAGGGTGGAGGACAATCTGTGCTTATTGAATTGTGCAAGCGTAGAGTTTTTAGGATTGTTAGAGGGTTAGTTATTTGTGGTTTGATGATGCATCTTTCTGAAAATATATAATACACAGGTCAGTAAGGCAGATGCATATAGTCATAGTCAAAAAAACGACACCCCATCAAAACTGTCACACAAACAATAACCTCTGTTGTCTGTAACATATTTAAACATAAGGAGCCTCATCCATTAAAAAAGACTAGCAAACTGGTGGTAAATGATGTGTAAAAGTGTAAAAAAAAGAAATAACAGACATTTTTGATTGATCTGGTTATCACTGTTTTCCAGACAAAGCAGAGGTGAATAAAAAGGCCTGTGAATTCAGTGGACAAATCCTTAAAAATGAAGAAAACTTCTTTAAAAAACATAATCCTGTATGTGTGTGACAGAACGAGAATAAGAGGATCATCCGTGTCTTTTGAATTTCGTAAACTTTGAACATACCAAGGAAAAATGATGCAGTTGTCTCTGTGTGTGTGTGTGTGTGTGTGTGTGTGTGTGTGTGTGTGTGTGTGTGTGTGTGTGTGTGTGTGTGTGTGTGTGAGAAATTAGTAACTCTTCAGATCTATTCAGCCTTGGATTGAAATCACATGATATAATTTTAAAAAGTGTGATTTTCATTCATTGTTGCCTAAATTGCCTTAAGCCATGTGAATTGTAGTTTTAAAAAGTGTTAAGACTGTTTACTTGAGAATGAAAGAGATAAAAGTACTAACCTAGGCTTATTTTCTCATCCAGTCAGTGTACGCAGTGTCTTCTAAATAGCTGCTTTTAGCTTATTTCATCTGCATATACAATACAAACATTAATATTTTTTCATGGTGTTGGGTTACCTCAGCCTACTCATTACATAGCTTATTTGTTCTGAAAGCAGTCCAGTTTAATGCAGATTCTACTACATGTTCCTGGCCACTGCCAGAACCACCATCACAACCACCACTGTCATCAGCTAATAAAAGTCCAGCTGTGGCAAACAGGTCGATCATTTTGGTACAGTTGGCAGTGTTTAATAGAAGAGCATGTTTTGTTTTTTTCCCCCTCACAGTTTCTCTGTTTTCACCAGAAAGATGCCGGATGGCCAGTCCGTCTCTGGCTACATCTATCCTAAATCTAGACGGCTCTTCGGTAACGCCCAATCCAATCGTAAAAACTATTTGGTCATTACATTTGATCTCTCCCTTGATTAGCACAATAGCAACGTCACACAAATTGCTTTCTTTCTGTTCAGTAATATTGCTAAACTTGTTTCTTTTCAAGATGCTGAGAAACTGGCTCATGCATTAATAACCTTTAGTCCGGGGTCATGATTGGTCTTTGAAAACCAGTCCAGGGCAGTGTCAGCAATGGTCATCTCATGCAGACTTAACAGAAGGATGAAATGACTCACTGTAAGAAAGACTATACTGCACTAGGCGATCGTTAATGACCTCAAACAAAGCCATTTCAGTGCTGTGGAAGGGACTGGAAAGTTTCAAATAGATTGTTATTATTATTATTGTAATATTTATATATTTTGTAGCTGACTGGCAACAGTTTGTTCCAGAGCTTTAGACAAAAAGTGAAGGTTAGAGATAAAGAATGATTTAGTACATTTGTAACTGTAGAAAACGTAGCTAGAGGGAATCTGGCCCAGAAACAATGAGGATTCCCAAAGGATTGTAAGATGAGGGACCTGAGCAGCTAGACAAACTTGAGTTAGGGTTGTATGGATTTAATCAGTTTAGAAGATATAAGATGATATAAGCAATGAAGGAAGAACTAACAGTATTGAAGGCAGGAAGAAACAAAGGGAATAAGGTACAGTCAGCAGGATATTAGGAGATATCGGCAGCAGATTGCGATTAAAGAAATATAAAATAATGCAAGAGAACTACAGGATTCTTTTTTCCTTAGTGGTGTCAGCAGCAGTACTTGCTGTTTTTTTCCCTTTATGAAATACTTCCTTATACGTTCCACGTTCCACGGGACTGCGGTAACCTAGCGGTTAAGGTACTGGACTCTGGACCTGAATTAACCCAATGATCCTGGGTTTAAATTCCACCTCTGTTGAGCTGCCACAGTTGGGTCCTTAAGCAAGACCCTTAACCCACCATTGCTTGAATTGTAAGACTGTACCAGTTGTAAGTTGCTCTGGGTAAGGGCATCTGTTAAATGCTGTAAATTTTCCTTAAAGGAAAGAAGTTCATTATGTAAATAATTTGTCACATTTTTAATTGTTCATCCCAGGCATTGGCCTTCTCTATACTGTCATATAAACACATTTGCCTTAGTATTTTTCACACTATGTAACATATAATATGGCTATATTTTCTTTGTAATGTGGTACATTTTACGAAAGCCAAAGCACATTGCCAGATAAGACCCAAACTATTGTAAACTGGTAAATCAAACACAAAGACATGTGTTTGCTTTTACAAAAAAAAAATTTAAGACTAAAAAACATCCACATTCTGTTAGGAAGCATGCAGTTACCCAGTCTGACACTAGAGGGAAAGACATACACCGATCCCTAGAGACACCAGATTTTTTTTTTTTATAATTATCGATTGTATGTGTAGGTATGTGTGTGTGTGTGTGTAGTGTGTGTTGTATGTAAATGTTTGAGTACCTTGTGTGTGTGTTTGGTAGAAAAGTAATAGGTTTAAAAGATTTGTCTTTTAGCATTTATGACAGTCTGAAGTGATATTCACAGTGTGTCTGATATTTGGGTGTGAAGTGAAAGGGTTTAGTGTGATGTTTTACAGTTTTAAAGAGTGACATGTGATTGCAGTGAACTGTGGTTTTGATCCAGACTTTGACTCTTAGAAATATTACCAAAATTCAATAATGTTAACTTAAAAACATGGCTTGGTAAGTCCAGGGTTTGAACCCAAAACCTTTTACTTGACAGTTAAATGTGCTAACCACTACTCTACAGAAAGGTGTGGTTAGATAAGATGATGTGTCTTTACAGAGATAACACTTGTAATCAGTAAGAACGTTTTCCATTTTATCCGTTTGTTATCAATAAAGTAGCTGGCTTACTCTTTATATATACTATTACTAATGCCAGTATTAATCTGGTAGTCTTTTTTCTTATAACCTGAGAAAATCATGGTCTGTGCCATCTGCTGTAATGATTTCACCTTTATATGAATATATGTGTTAGATTTCAATTCAATTCAATTCAAGTTTATTTATATAGCGCCTTTTGCAATGGAGCAATGTCTCAAAGCAGTTTCACAATATTACACTAGAAAGAGAGAGACACAGAGATATAGACAGAGAGAGACAATCAAAGAGAGTGAGACAGAGAGAGAGGGAGTTTTGTTTTTTACATACATTTATTTGTTACCAATAATCAAGGACAGTACAGTCAAGGCACTTAACTCAGGCAAAAAACTGGGCAATCAAACAAGTAAAAAGCATAAAAATGGAAAATAAAAATAAATAGCTCCAATAAATTAAGGTAAAACAGTGCAGTTCAAGTAAAACAAAAAAAAACACTGCTAAGCAAAAAGAACATTAAAGCTCGTCTCAATTTGTACAAAACACATCTTGATGATCCCCAAGCCTTTTGGGAAAACATTCTGTGGACCGATGAGACAAAAGTTGAACTCTTTG
>JAVSBV010047516.1:0-11026 GCA_033117975.1 Parotocinclus spilosoma
GACATGCAGACTCCACACAGAAAGGACCCAGGTCTCTCCACCCTGGGATTGAACCCGGGACCTTCTTACTGTGAAGCAGTGGTGCTACCCACCGGAAAATGTGGGATAAATGACAAGCATGTAACATCGCAGTATGATTATGACATTCATACTATTTATTTATACCCTCCCATATTTTTGATCAATGATTTGTTCATTTTAATATCCGCTCCCCAAAAAAGGGTGCCAAATCATCGCAGGGCACCCACACACACACACACACACACAAAATGGACCCCACATGAGAACTGCAAGGCCAGTGAACTTAAACTCTAGTTAACTCCATTTCCAGCTGCTGATTAAGTCGCTAATTTTAGGGCGATATCATCGGACAAACCCATCAATCCACATTTCCTCTGAGAGCAGATGGGGAGGCAGATAATGGCGATGAGGGGAGGGAGGGATGGAGGAATTGATATGGACAGGAGGGGGGTTGAAGGAAGGAGAGGAAATAAACGGAAGCCAGGGCTTCCTGAGCGTCAGTGACTTATCTAAGTGACGCCCGCACTTCATTGTTCCTCAAGTCTTTGAGAAGGAGAAAAAACGCAGGACTTGAGGTTGAACTAACCCAGTGTTCATACATAGGGAGAGAGTGTGTGTGTGTGTGTGTATATATATATATATATATATATATATATGTGTGTGTGTTATACACGTGTGTGTAGTACGTACCCACTCACACTGCAGTAAAGGGATGACTGACGCCTGGTACACTAAGTATATTCATTCATTATCTTCCGCTTAATCCACATAGGGTCGCAACAACTATGGGCGCAAGGGCAGGAACAACCCTACATGGGTCCAATCCATTGTAGGGCGCACACACAGTCACACACTAATGGCCACTTTAGAGACACCAATTAACCTAACACGCATGTCTTTGAACTGTGGGAGGAAATCGGAGTACCCAGAGTAAACCCACACAGACACAGGGAGGACATGCAAACTCACACAGAAAGGACCCAGACCGCTCCACCCTGGGATTGAACCCGGGCCCTTCTTGTGGTGGAGGCAGTGGTGCTACCCACCGAGCCACCCTCACTAAGTTTATGTTATGCGTAATAAAACTGGGTTTTTTTCTAGATTCAAGTTTTAAAAATCTACATTTAACATTCAGCATATTGTACTGTACTACAAAATTTACTTACTGGTGATTTTATTTATTGACATCTTTGGTCAATATTGACTGACCCGGACATTATTAATACAGAATGTTATTTTAGGCAACTGCATGGGACGCTGTGACCTTACGTTAACTAACTAGTAGCTAGTGCTGACCTGTTACATGACCTGTGTGTTATGATATGCTATCTTACATAACAAATTTACCACTTCTAGCAGTCTATAAACTATTAGAGCAATTAGAACATTCAGTGTGTAAAACATCAGACCTTTAATTTCCAGGATCCAGAGTTTAAGTCCATGTTTGGGGAACTTAACAGTAACAAGGAAAGTGTTATCTCTCAATGGTATACGGTCTTAATTTGATTAGCCAAGAGACATTCTAGGAGTGCAAATACTGGATGATGAAGGCACGCTGATTCAATTCAATTCAAATGTATTTCTATAGCGCTTTTTACAATGGAGCAATGTCTCAAAGCAGCTTTACAATCTTATAGTATATTGAAAAGCCAATCCCAAATTGAGCAAGCCTAGGACGACAGTGGAAAGGAAAAACTCCTTGAAAGTAGAAGGAAAAAACCTTGGGAGGACCAAGACTCAAAAGGGGACCCATCCTCCATGGGTGGCCTAGATGTTAATTAAATAAGTACTTAAAAGTATAGTAAAAAGGAATAGTAAAAATAAGTAAATACCAATTTACATCAATAATAACATTTAAATCAGTAATAAAATAAATAACAAAATAGATTTTAAAATGAGTCCGCAGTGGGAGGCCCTTGAAGGCACATCGTCCAGAATTGGGTTCTGTTGATGGAGAGTGATGGTAAGGTGAAGAAACATCGAAGTGTGGGGTGCTGGAACTGGTACTGGAACATCACCTCGGAGAGTTGTGGTTACTTAGTTACTATGTTACTATAGTTACTTATGGGTTAGGAGCACAGAGTCTATTATCAACCACTGATGCCATGTGCAGCTCAACTGAAGATTACTGACTAAAGCTCTGTTACCCTGACACATGCACATGTAACCTAGCAACGGCGCCAGCCATAACAAAGCAGCGACTATATGATGATATGATTATATGATATAAGTAAAAAAACAGTTAAAATAAAGTGTTTTGAACATGAAGCTTTTAATGAAACTATCATTAAGCCAAGATTTTTCTGTGGAAAATCTAAGAAACAAAGTCAGTACAGTAAATCAAACAGCCCAGGCTCTTATATTATATACAGTAGATTCTGGTTAATAGGACCACCGGTTAATGGGACCAGCCGCTTATTCGGACCAAATCCTAAAGTACCGAAACAAATCCTATTAAATACGTGTAATGTTATTTGCTTATTTGGACCACATTTCCACTTAATCGGACCAAAGAACGTGCACAGTATGTAATATCCATGAAGAAACTCTTCATCTCTGGCATAATTACCCGAAAACTCCCGAATTTCTCCCCCAGCCCTCTACTGCCACCTACAGGTCTTTGCCTAACATTTCCTTTTACTACAAAACCAAGCCACAAGTCGTCACTTAGCCACAGCAAAGCGCGTCAGATCACACTGGATAAGTTCTTCAAACGTTGACTGGAATTTAGTAGGAACTTGTTTTTTACAGTAATATTCTTCACATGCTGAGTAGCTATACATTGCGTTGTAGATCGTTTCGAAAAACTTGTTTGCAAATTCATTTTTCAATGTTCTTGTTTGTACGTTCGCTATACGCGTAAATCGCACAATAAAGATTCCATAGACATTTAATATGTTACATAGCACGTCCCGTCTTGTAACATAGGGCACGCTCGTTTAATCGGACCAGCCGGTTATTAGGACCAAAATGATCGCGTCCCTATGTGGATTAACCGGAATCGACTGTATTATATATGGCTGAACAGCAGTGACACTAACGTCAGTTTTAGTGCCATTAACAAAATTGAAACGAGTCAGCTTTGATGTCGGTTTTATGGATCAGGAGAATTATACAGCATCAGCATCGTTTGTATGCTGGTGTAAAATCTGCGTTTATCATTAAACACCATCCACAGTGGATCGGAGGTTCATTCATGGATCTGTTAAGTCCAGCTCTTAAATCAGCAAAGTTGCTGATGCTGTATAACCGTCCCTTTACATTTCTGATACTTGTTAATATTAATAACTGGATCTTTCCAATGCATAATGTGGGATTTTGTAAACACTGGGATCTCAGTCACTTTTTCTTCTACAGCTTGCTTTGTCTAACAACGGACATCAATCTTATCAATCTATAGATAATAAACAGTTATTGTGAAATTACATTCCTTGAACATTATGACTGAAGTGCATTGTCTAATAATGATGTTTTAGCAGTGGGAAATATTAGACAAATCGTTTTTTCTGTTCTCTTTATCTTAAAATCGAACCATAAACAGCAAGAACGGAGCTGTTGTATAATGACAATAATACACTCGAGATTCGTGTTATATTGGCACAGGTCAATGCATTTAGTGCTATTAGAAAGTGAGCTAATTCATGACATGTTAGTTAAGAAGTAAGATCTGACACTATTAACGAGGTAAACATTAAAACCACAAAAAGACAGGGTTTATTAGATCCAGTTTTAGTATTCACTCAAATGAATTTGAGAGAAAGAGCTATTAACTATAATAAAGCCTTATACCAGCTCATTACACTAACCCTAAAGCATCAGTAATGGTTTTACTGGAAATGCTGACCGCACTGGACACAAAGTGCTTGCTTGTATTTTCACTTAAAAAATAATCTTTACTAAACTACACTGCTCACAAAAATAAGGGGATATTTCATTATGGGATATTTGATATTCAACTGGTAGTATCCCAGTGTATTAGAAAGACTTCTTTTCTTCTTAAAAACAAAGTGTCCGTTTCTTTCTTTCTTTCTTTCTGATAGGCAGGTGGCTATCAAATAATCGTCGCCTGAATAGGAAGTCATTTTCCGAGAGTGAGTGGATTGTTGTTCCTGAGCTTCTGCCGGTAATTCATACATGTTTTTTCCTGTGTCACGTCGTTTGTTCAGCTGGTAATCCTCAACGGAGCACGTCAACATCAACACTTTATTTACTTAACTCTTAACTCTTCTTTTTCTCTCTAGGTAGGTTTAGATCATAGGAAATCCTGCAAAGTTCAAAGTTTGTGTTTCTTTCTATTTATATTTAAAATGTACTCACTGGCTCGCTTTCCTGATAGTGAACAACAAAGTTTAAAATGGGCCAACAGGCGAGACGCGGTCGCAAGATTTGTTGCTACCAGATTTGAGTAAAACAGCTCGTCTAGAGGGGTTTGTAGTGTGAACCTTCTACAGTACACAACCAAAAATACACAACCATTTACACAACCGTAATTGTCTAAAAATGTAATGGCCAGGAGAAACGACATAACACTGAAAAAATCAAGAGGGGTGTCATTTTACCCCTGTTCAAACTTTGACTGGGACACGTCCACCCCACCCCAAAACTACACCCATGATTGAGTGCAAAACTCTTCACTGCCACTTTTGCACCAAACAGTTCCAGATACTAATTTAGAGGGAAGAATGGCGGCCTAACGGCTATGGTACTGGACAATGAACCAGAAGGTCCAGGGTTCAAATCCCACCTCTGCTACAGTTGAGTCCCTGAGCAAGGCCCTTAACCCACAATTGGATTGTTAGAATGTCTAGATAAGGGCGTCTGCTAAATGTTGTAAATGTATCACCTGCAGTTCCACACTTTTTGTTTGCTGAGTGATGTCATAAGCGTGAATTTTGCTTAGATGATTTGAATTTCGTTATACCTCCTCCAACGCATATAGACTCAGTGAAGCCTGGACTTCAAGGACAGTCGAATCCGGTTAATTGGACCACCGGTTATTGGGACCAGCCACTTAATCGGACCAAATCGTAACATACCGAAACAAATCCTATTATATACGTGTACTGTTATTCGCTTATTTGGACCAAAATTCTGCTTAATTGGACCAAAGAACGTGAGAGAATAAGAAGAAGAAAAATAAGCCACAAGTCGCCACTTAGCGATCAGCGATTTATGGGAGGATTCCTGTGCTCTCTGGAAGAATTTATGCTTTTATTAAAGGTCAGGAAATCCGAAAAGGTGTGTTGACAAGAGCAAAACCAGCGGCAGGTGAACACGCCCACCACTTTTTTTTCCCACAACGAAGCACCCAGTAGCAGCAGTGTGGTTATTGGATGCATCTGCATGTGCGCTATTTGGCGAATTGAAGTCAAGCGTAAACACGAGTGTCCGGCAAAACGTGCAAGGAATTCCATGAGAACGCTTTAGTCAGTGAACTGTGTGTGTCTCGTCTCCCCTGCCAAAATGCCACAGCGGTACATGACGTTAGCTTAAAAAAATATTTCCTGGATAATATCAAGCAACAACCATCAAACACTAATCAGCGTCGGTTGGTGGAAATTACCGGCTTGGTAAAAACAACAATTGCACATTCCAATGAACAAAGTTGGTAAGCAACAGTAGTTTTGTTTGTACATTCACTATACCTGTAAATCACACAATAAAGGTTTAATAAACATTTTATATTTTACATAGCACGTCCCGTCTTGTAACATAGGGCATGTTCATTTAATCGGCCCAGCCGGTTATTAGGACCAAAATGACCCGTCCCGATGTGGTCCCATTAACCGGAATCGACTGTATATTTAAACATGGCAGCTGGGCTCAACACAGGCGCTTTCATCTGGATCGATCACTATAGACTCGTGGCACTACGTCACTACCAGTCACAGCATACTTACATCTCTGTGGTCCCTATACACAGCATTCTAAAAAATACAATCATACTCCATACTCACTTACCGCTGCTGATGTGTGCATGTGCCAAATGTTGTACACGAGCCATTCCACCGAATGGGTGCCATTTCCGTACCCATGACGTAACAGTTAAAAATAATTATTAATAATAATAATAATAATAATAATAATAATAATTAATTGTAAAAAAAATATATTATTTATATGATTATTTAGATATTATTTATTATATATATATATATATATATATATTATTAAGCACAGTGTCCTGTGCAGTGATGCAGTTGTAAATGTAATGTCAATTAAAACAGTACTAAACAATAGTACAATATTTGTTAGCTGTCCCTGGACTCATTAACATTACAATTTACAGTGAAAGATAAAGATGAAAATCTTTTAGAAATATATTTTTTTGCATTGCTGTGTAACTCCATATCCCATCTATGCCTTAAATATTTTTCCATAATCCATGATTTATTTTAAAATACATATTTTTGTCACATTTTAGTTTTCAGTCCTGTTACCCTCACATATACCCATTTCTGAAAATCAGTGAACAAGTCACATGTCCAATAGGACGCTGTATCATCTGGATCTTCTGGATCATCTGAAGTCTCTTTTTTCCTGGATATTTGATGATATTGTAACTATAAGACTTAATAAATTTAAATGTTTTATATATAATGTTAATTATTTTTAAAAGAGGATGGGGTTTCCTTCTAAATCTGGTTTCTTTCAAGGTTTCTTCCTCTTAGTCTCAGGGAGTTTTTCCTTGCCACTGTCGCCATTGACTTGCTCATTAGGGAGTTCATAGGGAATTCATTTGTGACACTTGTTTATATATC
Organism: Parotocinclus spilosoma; assembly: GCA_033117975.1. NCBI lineage: Eukaryota > Metazoa > Chordata > Actinopteri > Siluriformes > Loricariidae > Parotocinclus > Parotocinclus spilosoma. The sequence goes on from JAVSBV010047516.1 coordinate 6,783, forward strand.
AATGTAAAGCTGCTTTGTGACAGTGTCTATTGTAAAAAGTGCTATAAAATACAAATAAAAGTATTTAATATATTTGTACTATAAAAGTACAAATAAAATTGAATTGATTTGAATTGAATTGAATGGAATATGGTTGATTTTGTGCCTTTGTGAATTCTGTGATGAAAAAAACAGTCCCATTACTAAAATAAAGAGTAACAGTAATAGGAGAAACCATGTAACAAGAAAACAAAGTTTCTTGAGAGTGGCCAATGAAGAACTATAGGCAAAGGTCGAAACTTTTAATTTAATTTGATTTACAACTAACAAATGGCGCACATTTGGCGCAATGACTCACACGAGTAAATATTGGTTTCTGCGCTCATAGCCCTACTCCCCATTGCTATGTACTCTAGTTCATTTCGGGTTTTAACCGTAGCCTGTTTGTTTGGGTTACTAACATGAATTCCTTTGTGTACAATGACTTCTGGTTTTTTGACCCTGATCATCAATCTTCATGATGTCGTTTGGCAAAAAAAGCAATAAGAAGATTGTTAATATGTTCTACTGACTCTGGAATCATTTCTCTCAAGTGGAGTGTTTACTTGATGCCGGACGAGCAGGCTTACATCTGTATTGTATCACATAAAATTAAATAGAACCAATGTTCTTTTCTCTCGGCCCCAAGCAAATTTCAATAACACGTTGCTTTAGCGAGCCTCTGGTCCATGTACAATGAATTAATATTAACTCCTGTGGCCACTAATTGTAAATCCAGTTTAAGAATCCTAACTGCATACACTTTCGATTATTTCAGAACAAACTAACCGGAGCAGAGAGAAGTCTGACAGATGTCGCTGTATTATTCTTATTTTTTTGTATCACCACACATTGACAGTTATAGCTGGGATTCTATAAGTATCATAATCATTCTTCCTGAGAGCATGCTTCATTTTTGCTTAGGTTATACTAATTCTTTTTGTATTATATTTTTTTACATTATTTTTTAGCTCCCATAGGAACAATGTAATTTGCACAAGGGATGCTCTTTCAGGACCAGGAGCATGTCTAAGGGTGGGCTGGGGTGGTAGACGTCTTAATACTTATCGTAGAGATTAATAGTAGATGTCTCAATACTTTTGATTGTTGTTCATGTCTTTCTTTGGCTGTTCTAAGAAATATTAGTCTACTTTTCTAAGTAATAGAGTCAAAATTGAGTTTTGCACATTTTGCTGGGCCTTAGACTCCCCTAAAAATAGGATGTTGTAATTGTATCTGTTATTAAAATTATGCAAACTAATTCCCCTTGTTGATCACGTCCTAGTATCACCTCTCTTTTAGGAACCTTGGTAGAGATTCTATTGTTTTATTGACCACCTATGGTTCTTCTAAAATTCATTGTAATATTATACCAAATAATATTTGAGATAAAAGAAAGTAGAACCATGTTTACTCCTTGTAAGCCCAGTCCTGGGTTTAAACCCAAGATCTCCTGTTTCTAGAAACGGGGTCTTACCACAGAGCCACACAAACTGTTTTAGTATATGTTATAAAAATGTAATACTGATGTTGGGTATTGAAATTGTTAGAATGTTGCTCGAGTGATTATTGAAGATGTAAAAATAAAAACGCTGAATGTACGGCACAGTATTGGGTTATAAAACAATGCCTCTGTTAAGTGTGTAATGCGAATAAGTTATATATTAAGGGCGAAAAACATTGTTGAGTGCAGGGCTGTTACATAATTCATGGCAATTATTTGACAAATTGTATAGAATTACAGCACATTAAACCAAACAAGCTGTTGGTATGGATGAGAGATGGCTGAGTTCATTGCGAGTTCATGGTTAGGGTTTTGTCTCAGCAGCAGTTAAACATGGGAATGTTGTCAGATCCGAGCACAACGTGAGACTTTTAATAAGGTCTCTGCTAAATTTGACATGACTAAGGTCTCTAGATAGATAGATAGATAGATAGATAGATAGATAGTGTAAAATAGTACTATATCACTACTTCTCTGTCGTTTGGTACTTTATTTAGACAGTGTAAAATCTCATTTGTGATTTTCCTTTCCTATGGGCGTCATAAAAGTAGTTTGTAACAGGAATTGACCTTGCTTGGTGCAACTTTTAGGATTTTTTGGGATTAACTTGCTTGAAAAGTGTGCCGTTATTTTTTTTTATTCCATTTTTATTACAGTGGCATCGTGGTTTGAGGCAAAAAATCGCTGGCCCTCTCCTGCGGACCCCCAACGCTGTCCTTGGAGAATTGATTCACAGATGCTTCTCTCTGATATATTGAATTACGTGCTGTACATTTCAGTCAGTATTGTACATGTTTACGACAGCTGTATGGCCATATGAATAGAAGAAAAAAGAAAAAGAAGCTTCATGAAAGAGTGGTATGTCCATTTTATACAGTAATATGTTGTTATATAAACGCACAGCAACAGTAAAGTTAAGGAAAGCTGTATCAAAAATAATGGGAAGCCTCTGTGTGATGTTTTTAACTTGTATTTTGTTTTCAGTAAATGATTTGTCTCTTATAATTATTGTATTCACTGAAATTAAATCTGTATATTTGTCTTTTTAAGGAACAGGGGAATTATTTACCTACTCACCTATATGTATATATGTATGTATATATTAGTCTACGCACATCAGATAATGAATTATTAACTAATCTATATACTACAATAATAGACAATTGAGTTTTTGTTTAAGTTGTTTCAGTGGCCCGATCTGGCCAGTTTTGAGGGTGTAATATTATCCGCCGATCAGCCATAACATTAAAACCAATATCAGGCAACCAGACCTTAACCCTGACCTGATATGCGTCCAAAACGGCATCGGTCAACAGACACACAAACAGGACTGGACTCGATCTGTTTCTGGATCGAGCAACATTGATACAAGACCTCAGACACAGTTATAATCCAGAAAGTCCTGCCCCAGTGCAACAGTGGAATAATGCCTTGAGTCCTGCAAGGATCTACACAAAAATCTGACCAATAAACCTCACATAGCCAAAGTGAGGATAGAACCAGAATGGCTCAGTGGCTAGAGCACTGGTGCCCTGCCCAGTGGTGGCTGGTCCTGTCAAATTACATGTTAAGTAATATATAATAAGTTAATTATATATTGCAACATAACTATGAAACTGTTTACACATACTGTGTGGCTAGTACACATGATAGCACTTAAAAATAATTGAATTTGCTTAATTTCTGTGCCACTATAGTTTTGTGTACATGGGACCCCTGACAAATGAGTGTCTCTACAGGTCCTGTCCTTAAACTTTTAAAGGATGTGACCTAAGGCTGCCCTTTTATTGGCATTAATTCTTTCGGCAGGCACATAAATTTGATGGATGTGGTGTGAGTACAGTTATACCATTTTGCTTTCTCTGTTTGCTGTTGGGCAACAGGTGAGTCAGGTCTAGGACTGGGTAGCCTAGCGGTTAAGGCATTGGACTCTGGACCTGATGGCCCAGGGTTCAAATCCCCCCTCTGCTAAAGCTGCCATAGTTGGTGTCCTACAATGGATTGGGGCCCTGTCTAGGGTTGTTCCTGTCTTGCTCCCTATGCTGCTGGCTAAGCACTGTCTCTGCAACCCTGTCCAGAATCAATGGGTAAATAAATGAATGTTTTTTTTGCTGTTTCGAAGTGCTATTACAGAGCATTGTCCACAATGACATAATGAAGGCGGGACGAGACTTAAAGATGACGATGCCTGAGACTATCCAGAAAATCACACATAAATTTGCAGGCCAGAATGAAAGAGGGGCAAAATAGATGTTCAAGTATTTCTACTGGCCAGTGTCTAGGCAGCGTTGCAATGTGTTGCTGTGTCTGGTTTTGAGTGGTGTACCACGGACCCCACGAGATGGCTGGAGGGCATGGCTTACTTAATCTCCTGTCAGTTTCAAGGTACCTTGAGTTCCTTGAATCTAGGTTCTTTCCTGAACTTCCTTAATACCGGATCTCATCATTGATCTTTGTTGTGTGTCTGTTTCCCCAAAGCCAGGGGCTTCACCCTTTCTTCCCTTCCTCTTTCCTGCATGATTTGGAGTTCCTCGATTTATGGGGATAGCTCTTTAAAACTTGTGTCTTCCCAAATGAAAAGTCCTGTTTTTCTTCAGTACCTGTGTAGATTGTCTGCATAGTGGGCATGTTGATGGCAAAGTCTCTCTCTCTCTCTCTCTCTCTCTCTCTCTCTCTCTCTCTCTCTATCTCTCTCTCTCTCTCTCTTCCTCCCCTCTCTCTT
>JAVSBV010047547.1:0-11024 GCA_033117975.1 Parotocinclus spilosoma
AGAATTTTGAGGAAAGAGATTAATTTAATACAATTTGGAATAAGGCTGTAACGTAACAAAATGTGGAAAAAGTAAAGTTTACTTTGTGAATACTTTCCGGATGCACTGTATATCCAATTATGTGATGGCCAATCTGCTGGCCATGAACGTGAATCTCTCAAGTGATGGCTGCTTTATCTGAGCACTATTCTAAAGTTATAAACTACATTAAAGTAGTTGATCCATTATTAATACCATTTCAGAGGTCCCAGCCACCCCATACCCTCTCCAAATAGGATACATAAGTGAAGGTAAATAAAGACATAAAAGGGTCATTTAAAAACAGAAGACATTTAAATATTTCATCTATTCAGAATACATTCATATTGTAAGTGATGAATGAGATATCAAAGAGGGATTCCATACTGCACTAATAATTCATACTAACTGAAAGCATTCTAAATAAGCAGTCTCTATTTTCTATCACCTGAGATGCCAACATTGGCAAAAGCAAGTCTCATGGGCTGCATGCATTAGCCAACTAGAGTCCATAATGTCAGTGCTGTTGGCTGCATTAGCATCCAAATTTACATTTGGGATCAATAAAGTTTGCTCAGAAATAGCATCTTAAGATTCTAAAATGTACCATCACTTTCAACTAATGTGACAAGCCTTAAGTACTTTTGGAGTTTAAGTGACACTATATTATCATTCTCTTATTTCGGAGAGTGTATGTAGGTTGAATTGGTTTGACTTTGTTCTACTTTTAAAAAGCAGTTTGACTGTGACTGTTGTATTTAACTAAAATGTGTATTAACTACAAAAATAATCACCTATAGCAAACATACCATCACCATGTGCTGGTTTTGAGTGTCAAAAGTGGTTTTGTTTTCTAAAACATGTACCCAAACTGGTTCAAAGTCAGAGTTGAAAACATTTTGAATGGCTCTTTATCAAGATACTTTGTTGGTATGTATATCATACACTATCTAAGGTATCTAGTAAAAGCACAGTCACATTTTATATTCTATTTTAATATTGTTTAGAAAGTTGTGCCTCTTTTTTTAAAGTCATTAGCCCATCAGCAAAACCAAGACAGAACATGCTTACCAAATAGAGCTTTCAAAATGTGTACACGCACAAAATCATACAATATTTTCTTGTGACACACAGTTTTTGACACATTTACTTCACTATTTAACTACTTACCATGAGGTCATGGGGTGCAATCTTGCTTCCTGTTCTGAAATGAATTGGTGTGGTAATAATAATGCACGAACGATAACCTAATGTTCCTCGTGGTAGTAGTGCCATGGAAAGCTTTTTAAATGATGGTAAACACAGAAGATATTAATTCACTTATTTTCGTATCTGATTCTTGCAATTCATGGTTGTGGGAAGCTGAGGCCTTACTGGCAGCACAGGGTGCAAGCTGGGAACTAACACTAGAAAGGGTGCCAGTTTGAACCTCAGTTCAAAATAAATGAAGAGCAAAAATAGGTCAATATATGCAACAATATAAATTAGTCAATAGAAGGTTTTGATTTAAGAATTAGTTTAGATTTCACTTATAACTATTTCTGTTAATGTCTGGGGTTAAATAAAGCATTTTAGGTTATATAAACCATTTACATTTAGTCCTTTGGCAAACACTCTTATCCAGATAGAAGCAACGGCACTGATAATAACAATAACTACTAAGAGGTTAAAGATAAACATTGATATAAATATGTAAAAAGAGGCATTAGGTATTGTTTAAAGAGATGATTCTTTAGACTTATGTAGGAGAGAGAGAGAGAGAGAGAGATGTTAGGATGTTCTGGCAGGTGTGGGAAGCTTTTTCCACCAGTGAGGAACCAGGTCACCTAAACACCAAGATCTGGCCTTGCAGGCATTTTAGAGGAGAATGTACCAGATGCACTAAAGCTGAGGAACCCAGTTGGCATGCAGGTGTGTTTTTTTTAGCAAAATAATATAAACAGGATCATAACATTATCCCTGTAACTACACTATAAGAAAAACACATCCCAGTCTATGTGGAATCTCTTCCAAATTTTAAGCTTAATTTTTATGCTATTTCATCAACACAAACTTGTAACACATTAATAATATAAAGCATCCACATCTGGATTCTCCATAGACAAAGTGGCAGTACATTTACATTATTTAGCAGTCACCCTTATCCAGAGCAACTTACAATTGCAGTCAACAAGGGCCAAACTGGGGTCACTTGGCAGAGGTGGGATTTGAACCCTGGACTATCAAGTCCTCAGTCCAGTATCTTAACCTCTAGACTATTGCAGTTATAGAATGGATTGACACATCAGTGGCTCTCAATTCCAGCACGTCAGTTCAACTTTCTGCCAACTTTCTGATTGAGAACTTGCCTGGCTTGCACAGATCCTTGACCCCAATTCTTGAAAATGTGCTGCAATGCCAAGTGAGCCAGGGCTTATTGTCTAACCTCACAGTCATGTTCTAAAACCTAAAACACCATAATATTACAATTTATGGATGTCCACAATTTTGTCTGTATAATGCATTTAAGATATGAATATTTATAATATTAGTTGGTTACTTTGTGGGACCTCACTTTGTACTAATTCAATAGAATGACCCATATACCCCAATATACAACTATTATAAAATGTATGACAGTACTGCGCAAAGGTCCACCATTAGATTATGTTTTAGCTTATAATTATGTTTTAGATTATCTTTTATGAATGGTTTAACAATCATACGGAACATATTGTTGATGATTGGACCTACAAATGTCAAACTTGGCTTTGTCACACCATAATACGCTCTTCAACTGACCTTCCTTTCAGCCTTTGTGAGCTTTAGTACATGTTAGCCTTTTCAGCCTGTTCCCCTTCCAAAAAAAGTGATTTCTTGGCTAGGTTTTTCAGGACATGCATTACTGGTTAACCAAAAGAATTCGATGTACAGTATGCCCTCTAAAACATGTAACTACAGTCAAATATTTCAATGTAAACGCTTTTAGAAATGAACCAAACATACCTGCGTGACAGCCAGGTCCCTGCAACTGTGTTCAACAATTGTGAAGTCTGCCACATTCAAAGATGGCTTTCCAAGAAGATTCATGATCGGCTCTTCTTCAAATGCCAGGCTAGATCCTAGTGTGAATGGCAGACTGGCGCCAGAAGGAAGGCTGGCATCAACACCACTTTAAATCATTTATACAACAAAGTGGGTCTTGTCCCTTAGCAACGGCAGCACTCTCATTTGTCTAATTGGGACATGAATCATATGAATCAGGGGTATTCAACTTAGCCTTAGGGACCTCCTGCCTGCCAAATCCTTGTTGATTCCTAACACACCTGGAGTCTGGAAGGTTTGGCTCAGGTGTGTTTGCGGATCCTTTCGGGAGGATCAGATTAAGAAACACTGATCAGGATCAAGGTTTGGGGTCACAGAATGACATCTAAACAGGCATGCATCCCAAATGAGCCTGCCTGCCATGTTTTGGCCGCAGGTCATCATGAGGACAGTTCTCCATCATAGTTGTCTGCCGTTGGTTATGAAATTAACATAAAGGCTGTTCCCCAAGAGATATGGCACACAAAAACACCCCGAGAAGCATCAACAGTCTTCCCACATGCCTGTTCCCTTCCACTTATGTCTCATTCTTGCAAACATGCCGTCTTGGGAAAGGTGGCAGGGCAGAAGAGATCAGAGTTAAGAAAGTGGTCGGTGAGAAGAGGACCTTGTCAAATCAAATAAATCAGCTAGACCATTAAGAAAAACAGTTCATCAGAGCCCTGCAGGCTGATGTTTGAGAGGAAGTTCAACTACATGTGAAAACTTTTCAGAGATTACTGAAACCATGAACCATCATATGATATGGTCTGGTCACACAACCTGAACGTGACCTGACGTCAACAGAATCTTAAGTTTTAAACTTATATCTAAATTCAAAACTGTTCAGAAAGTTAGAGCAGCAGTCCACTTTACTTCAGTAGAACCTTGGAATCTCGACGTAGACAGTTCTGCTTAGAACACTTTCATTCACACCACAATTTTTGGAATTCGTTTTTCATTGTGGCATATGTTGTTTAGCATATGTTGCCCTAAATTTACCAGGGCCTCTAAGAAAGATAAAGGGCCAAATCCCTTTTGTCTATTTGGAGGACTAAACCTCTTCTGCCACTTCCAGTATGCTCACCTAGTGACAGTTAATGTTCTGTTAATATTAATGTTGACATTTGTTTTGGGTTCATTTCAGATTTGTAATGATTTTGATGTTGTTTTTGGTGGGCAGTAGTGGTGAAATGGTTAGCATATGTAATTAGTATATACAAATATAAGCATAAAAACAGTTATTTCGGGGTTGGGAACGGATTGATCTTAATTACATTGCTTCTTAAGGGGAAAGTTGCTTTTTTAAGGGGACTCCAAACAAACAAAGAGTTCAAACAGCCTTTTCTGGAACTAATTAAGTTTGAATTCCTAGGTTTCTATGCCCGTATAAAAACAGATTTATTTCTATTGTGCCTGAGATATCATCAGAACTACTATATATTGAGACCGAGACAGATTTTCAATTGGATGAAAATGATCTGAATTCATGTCTAAAATTCATTACCACTATATGTAGGGGGCACAGATGTAAAACAGCAAATTACAGCAAAAAGTTAAGACAGCATTTTATAAAGAGATGACGGATGTGCTTTTCTTTAATAACTAAAGCTTGTTCTTCCATGTTTATTGCAGTTTAACATTAAATGGCATGGTTATTTACAAACATGCTAAAATGCTAAATCTATTACTAAAACATGTCACTATATATTCTAATAAATAATCAAATGATTAGAGGTAATATCAATAAGTCTGTTACCTTTATCAACTATTAAAGCCACATAATTTAATTTATTTAACAAGGGAAGCACTGATTTATATTTTTATATGTATGCAGTTCTGCACAAGTGTGTGTGGAATTAATTGGTAAGTTGGTACAAGGCTTTATAGTGTATTGTGGTGTATTGAATTTGAACCTGATTCTGCTCTGCTCTACATTTTTGTAAAATGTCTCTGGTTACCCATAATTTCGATTGACTTTTGCAAATAAAAGCAGCGTCTGTAAAACAGACTTCTTTTATACGTGTAATTTAAGCCAGGCAGTGGTGGCTCGGTGGGTAGCACATCCGCCACACTGCTGCCTCACAGCAAGAAGGTCCCGGGTTCAATCCCAGGGTAGAGTTTACATGTCCTCCCAGTGTCTGTATGGGTTTACTCCGGGTACTCCGGTTCCCTGTTAGGTTAATTGGTGCATCTAAAATGGCCCTTAGTGTGTGCCTGTGTGTGTGTGCGCCCTGCGATGGATTGCGCCTTGCGCTCAAAATTGGCGGGTGGGCACCGACTGACCCCGTGTGGATTAAACGAAAGATTGATGGATGGATCTAATTCAAGATTGAATGAGAGAAATCCAGTACGAACCTGTGAAACCTGTTAAAAGCAACACAAAAAGACAACAAAACATACATCTTTTTTGTTTTCAGCAAAGGTTTCAAGTCCAATAACAAGTTCACAAAGACTCATTGAACTGCTGTACTGCTCAGTACAGTACAGAATGATTTCATATTGTGTTTTAATTCATATTACTGTTTAAAATGAAGCAATATGTACAAAGTATCTAAACTACTATGCAAATAAAGAAATCTTTCCTCGAATTTAAGGCTATGCAATGAGCGCTACTGTAGGCCAGCCTTTTTTTATTGCTTGTTTCGCGGACCTGCCGACGATCATATTTGAAGAATACAAAAATAAATATAAATTTTTTTGGTATTTCTCAGATCCGCCGCAGTACCAATGGTTGAATGAAATTTTTTTTTAAAAAGCTTATTTTTTAAAAGGCTTTTTCCCGCCCTCCGATGGAGAGCCAACGGTATTGTTCTGTACAATAAATTGTTTTCCAAGATTCATTTTAATTTAATTGTAGATTAAATAAATTTTATTTTTAAATAAATATTTAAAAAAATCCTCCTACCTTGTATTGATTCCACATAGTTCTCGAGAAACTGAAAAGTGCTGAAAAATAAAGATTTATTTTTTTTAATAGATGATTTATTCTTAAGTAGGGGCATTTGAGGAACAAGCAATCAAACTAACGTACTGTATGCTGAATGACAAAAAACAACGCCCTCTTGTGGCACGACTCAGTATCCACCAGACCACACCTGCCTTGCTGCAGTTATAAATAAATGCAATCCGACAAGATGCATTTTTCCAGCAAATGATTTTTAAATAAAATAAACAGTACTATTGCTTGGGTTTTTACTATTTATCTCACTGGAATCCTTTCTTTGAACAATGAACCTAAAATACGGATCAAGGAAAGAAAGTTGCTATTCAGTCTCCTTTATGAAAATGATTTGAAAGCCACAAAACCTCCAATAAGGCACATATTGTCTCTTACATAATAGGATTCTGTAAAGACTGTCAGCAAGTCCTTTTAAATGCTGTTTTAAAGTATTTCAGTGATTGACTGTGGAAACCTCATTCAGATGCTAAGCTAGTGGAGCTTAATAATTAGCTGCGATCCATTCGGCCCATTTGATATATAGCGCCATCTTGGCTACGTGCCTGGAACGGATTACTGCATTTAATCAGTGGTAAGTGGCTTACAACTTCCTTTCTGCAGCCTTCCTGTGTTTTTCCAGCCAGAAGAATTACACTCTGTTGTGAGTAAGTCTGTATATGGGCATGAACTGGTGAATTTTAATGGTTTGCCAAATGGGTATCCTATGGGTAAAGTGTATTTACCAAATAAGGAAAGGTCTTTATGGTACTGTGCTAGTCTTAGGCCAACATTACATTCAATATACTATTATTTTATCAATGGTATAATGACCATATCTAATTATTTCTCTGTATCCTTATTAGTATGGAACCAGAAAATACAAACTATTTTGATACAGTATTAAAAAGTGGATAGAAATATAAGAATAAAAGCTTCTCTAGATTAATGGCAATTCTAGTGGGATATTTCCTTACGCTGTTTCATCACCATGCCAAGCTGAACCTTCCAGTCTGAAGAACTTTGATCAGGAATTGTCTTTTTTTCAAAGGTTAGCAGCCAAGCCAGTTTTTTGAAGGGGAACAGGATGAAAAAGATGTGCTAAGCTCACAAATATTGCAATAACGATCAGTAAATAACTGAAATATGGAGTGACAATCACTGAAAATATACTACTCACAAAAATTTGGGGATATTGCCAAATGCAATATCCCCAATAAAATACCCCCTAATTTTTTGTGAGTACGGTAGGTCATGTGTGATCATTATACCATTGGTGAATCATAAAATCTCATGGTAGCCCAATATTTTGCACAGTACAGTATTTAGGCCAGACTTTTTAAATTGCTTGTTCCTCGGATGTCCCTAGTTAAGAATCTACTGAGGAGGGAGATTTTCTATTTCTCGAGGACTATGTGGAATCAATACAAGGAAGGAGGAAGAAATAAAAAATATCTATATATTTAAAAATAAAATGTATTTAATCTACAATTAAATTAAAAGGGAGATGGAAAAAAAATAATGTACAGAAGAATACTGTGGGCTCTCCAGAGGGTGGAAAAAGCTAAAAAATATATTTTTTATTTCAACCATTAATACTGCGGCAGATCCGCGAAATACAAAAAAAAATAATTATATATATATATATATATATATATTCTTCAAATATGATCGGCGGCGGATCCGCGAAACAAGCAATAAAAAGTGGAGTTACTATCCAAGTAGTAGTATTTAACCAGTGCTGGGACTTGAACCCTGAGTCTTTTGATCTGTAGTCCACAATCTCAACTGGTGCCTCAGCACTGACCCTGTTATTTCAGCCAATCATTCTTCAAGACTTCTTTGTGCTGACATTGTTGACTAACGGCACAATGATATTTTATTCTTCTCCTACAGACTGAAGTAGCTTTTAATGCTCCATGTCTCTGACCTCTGAGTCATGATTTTCAGCCTACAGAAAGCCCAACGTTGGTGTTTAGGCTGTCATGCCACTGTGAGTGAGAGTGCCCTCATGTGGCCCAAGGGAAGAGCCAACCTACTCTGGGGCAAGAACACTAAAATGCTGTTGTTATCAGAATTAATCCTGAAAAGAAGTCAGATTATATAATAATTTGAACTACAGCACTGCAGTGGACATTAACAGCACGAGCTGTGCTCTTAGGTCAAAGTAAGGGTAACAAACAAAAAGAACAAACTGCTGTAAGAAGACGCCTTTCAGATTAATTGGAATCCCAACAGTGACTGTGTATACAGGCAAGCGAGAGCGAGGTAGAATTTGCATTGTATTGCACTGTGTAAAGTACCGAAATAAAACATTTGAAGAAAATCAGATTGAGAACCAAATCAAATCATGAGCAAAGTATATACCCATAATTAATGTTTTGGGAAATTATTTCTTGGCACAATTTGGGGCTAGCTAATATCAGTTAATAATAGCTTAAATACCAGGGCCTATTGAGTATTGTTGCTGACCACATGCACCCCTTCATAATCAAAATCTACCCATTATCTGGCTACCATGACCAAGCAAAAGTCATCTCAAACTGGTTTCTTGGAGAAGACAATGGCTGCATCCGAAATCACATACTTTGACAGTACGCACTAGATTAGATTACACTCTTTAAGTACACAAGTATGCAGTATACGCAGAACCTCAGACGCACTACGCCCGCCATCTTACCAATGTCATGTGACGCATGACATCACACCACCAACAAAAAATCACCTCCATTCAGTTCATTAAAAGCCCAATTCGCCAACATTTACAATTATTATTTACATTTTTTTAAATATTTAATTTGATATTTGTAAACCGTCACCTCAGCGCTGTCCACTATTTTACTTCATCAGCATCAAACGCCTTCCCTGCTACAGTTGAATCATGGGATAGGATAGTGTGCTTTGGTTGCTGTTTAATAAATGCAATTTTTACACAGACACCATGTAATTTGTGTCATATCATACACTGATAAACCGATGACCCCTACCCCCCCAAACCCCCACCCCCGAAAAAAAGGGGTCCTCCTTTTCAGAAACCCATTTCTAGTCACGCTACTCTACATGCGCTCTACTGCAAGAGAACTGCTGACTAAATGGGAAAGTTAAACCGAGGCACTTAAACCAAGCTAGAACATAACAAAGTTTGTGGGTCACAGCAACAAACGATCTGCCAACCACACATGTAAGGCTGGAAACATTTTGCTGCAGGATGATCTGAAAGGAGGAATTAAAGAGTCCAGGAGGATAAGTGAGGTGAGGTCATAAGGCTTACCGCAAGATCAGACTGTGTAAGAACGACGCGTGAGAACGAGGGTGATATGAGCAGATTTCTTAGTTTGTGTGAGCACAAACTCTTCCAGCCACGTTTCGAATAAACCAAACTCTATACAGGGTTCGAGCAGACCTTAGGAGCAGACTGATCAATAAGGAAGAAAATTATGGCATGAACCAACGCTTCAGCATTGTTAATGTTAAGCAGAGGTTGAAAGTGTGCAATATTATGGATGGGAAAAGAATGAAATTTAGCTGAGGGAATCAATACAGAGTTCAAATGTAAGTGAAAAATCAAATAAAATGTCAAGATTTCCAGCTTGATTGGCATCGACAAATTCACCATCTGTGTCAATGAAAATATTGGACAAGCTGGAGATCAGCGATTTCAGGAGCAAAGCTAAAATTCTGCTCATGCTGTTTTATGCCAAATCCACTCAGTGTTCACTGCCACAAATGCCCTATTTTGCTCTCATTTCACCATAGAGGCCAGTCAAAGACCTGGTAGCGTCTAGGAAACTTTAGTGCCTTATGTTTATAGTTATGTTTAATAAAAGACTTTCTGTGGCACGCATTTCAAATAGATTGCTGGCATGAAAGTGGCGTCTAGTTACAGATTTGGAGACCTGCTGAGCCCAAATGTTCCCGATTTCCTTGGAGACTTCTTTCCTCTCTAATCATTTGTAATGTGGCAGGCAATCATAGTCTGCTGGGTGGGACAGATCCAGCCTCCCATCCCAGAGGAGCCCTGAGACTCATGTGCCCCTGGTGAGGCCAGACTTCAGGAAACATCCAGAACCAATCCCAGAAACACACATCCAATGCTCCTGGACTTGACGTTGCTGGGAAACGACACACAGCTGGAGCCCTCAATAGGGGAGGGATCATTAAATAAAAGATTTAAAAAACGAAATCATTAATTTACTTTAATTAAATGTTTTTCCATAACCGTTTCTCTACACATTACCTGACATCTGGCTGTGTCAGATGTGCGTATTCAGTGCCATGATCCTTTGCCTAAAGTGGAACGTGTTCATATCGCTACATAGACACTGAACGTATCAAGTGTGCAACAATATCTGGAGCCGAATTGAGAATGGCGGCTAGATGGAACACGCACAGTAAAAGATTACGTTATTCCTGGGTGTACAGCTGCAGCTGGAGTCCAGAACAGTTTAATTATTTCCCTTCTCTCTATCACACCTACGAATCTTTATTATTAAACTTGTAATTAACTGATGAGCTGATAAATCAGGTGCGTGCGGGCTTAATCACCAAACGTCTGGACTCTTGCTGCTTTGGGGCCATACTGCACCCCCTGCATTAGTCGGTGTACCTTAGGACCTTAGGTGGTGTCGTATTTAATGCAAAGCTCAGGAAGTGAAGAAACTGACTGACATGCTGCACTGAGAAAGCCTGGGTTGTGTACGTCAGTGGTGTCAATGGTCAGTGATTGATGACCTGCTGTACGGAGTGCATTATGAAAAAAGCAGATCTACATTTCCCTTTGTCCAAGGATCCTTCCAGTTACGTTTTTTTGGTGTCTAAATCCTATGGAAGATGCTCCAAACCTATATTTAGCTACAACACCCATTATTGCCTAGCTCTGCAGAGATGTACAGTATTTCTCACAATGCACACTTGTCAGTGGCTTGGATGGGAACTGTTGCCTATATATTTAGTCTGTTTGGGGACAAATATGTAATAATAATCACAGCAACCCACAGAACACTGT
>JAVSBV010047578.1:0-11022 GCA_033117975.1 Parotocinclus spilosoma
AAGGCCGACGTCACTTCCCGAGACGCAAGAAGAAAGCAAAAATAGATCTTTTTACAAAAAAAATGAAAAAATAGTAACATAAAGTTACTTGGATAAATAACTTTAATCTGATTACAGGACTGGAAATAGTAACGCGGTACTTAAAAAAGTGGTAAAATGACAGTAACGCGTTACCGCCATCACTGGTGATGAGTGACTTCAATCTGTACTTCAAAAGAACAACATGGCTGAGGACAGAATAAAGGGAATGTAAACCTAACTCTTAAAGCCAAGCCTATTTTTAATAACCCTAATGAAATATTTTGCTCATTTATCTGTAAGGATCAGTCAAAATATCCCAACATTCTACACACTCAGTGATATATGCATGCAGTTAATAATCTATGCAGTTATCCAGTAATTCAATTCAAATGGTCATGCTTGTTTGTTTATTTATTTATTTAGTTTAATGTCACTCTTCAGTATCAATGACCATTCAACAACAGACAATGTCCCGTCAACACTGCAGGTTATATGCATAAAGCCATTCTTATATATACACTCAGATCAGGGCCAATTTTACGTACACAGTCAATTATAGTCAATATATGTATGACAGGAACTGGAATGGCAACATATATGCATGTTATTAAAAAGGTTAAAGATTAACTTGCCTGAGAGCATAGTATTATATACACAAATCATGTGACTAACAGATAATATATATATGTCTAACACTGCAGTGTATGAAATTAACAATCTGAACTAAAGCCCATAAACATGATGTCCAGTTTAAATTGACACCAAAACCTCAATCTAGTTCTGTATATTATCTCTTATGTTAAAGATTCAATGGAAATGTGAATCACAAGCCACTATGGGTGTGTGTTTGTATGTTTTACCTGTTCAGGTGAGTGATAACGTATTTAAAAACTTCGTAGTTCACAGGAGGAAATTTTCTCACAATCTCCTTCAGTACCTGCAGTCTTTCAACATGGTCCACAATTTCTACAGGGATAGAAACAAAATGTATTGATATTCTAAATTACTCAGCAAACACTTTCAAACAACATATCAATCCCAACCTCAGCTTATGTTTAACATGCTGTCTAACCTCGTTATCTTGCTCTGTTTCATGGTTACTTTTGGCAAGAGGAACGTTTTTATAAACAAAACACTGGACAAAAGCAGCAACATTCATACCTGATGCTGACATAATGTCAAAAGTTTTTCTGAGCAGCCCTCATAATCATACAATTACACTTACAATATAAATAAACATGTACTAAAAGACTGACCATAAGATTAACACATAAATGGAGCAATAACAATTAGCAGTGAGGCATCAGCAGAGTGAGCAAGATCTGCCAGGAAAGTGAGCTGCCAGCTGAGGAAAGAGCAAACTTAGCAGCTTTACAAGCTACAAGTCTGTTGCTGGCATAACATTTGTCACATTACAAGAATGTCAAGAACGAGAGTTGAGGTTGGCAGCTTTTGGAGGTAATGTGCATGGAAATCCATCCTGCCATCACAGGTGGTGAGAGATGAATTTGGCAAGATAAAGTGGCTAATACTATATTTCCATAAGGACATGCTCTTAATGAGGTGCTTAATCATCTTCATCTTGTGAAATGCTGGTGACAAAACTAGTGTGTGGCTAGTCGCAACACAATCAAGATAACAGTGACATCATCTTAGCTGCTTTATTTTAAAATATCCCCTATTTTTAAAAATAGTGCATAATTGAGCTCCTTGAGCAAGAAGAGATGACTAGAAAACTGACAGAGGCTCAACACTAAAGAAACTGGATGCAATAAAATAAGCACTGAGGGAAGGTAAAGGATGAAGGGCAGAGGGAGTTTGAAAGAAGCTAGCGAGATGGGGGGTTGGTGGTAGAGAAGCAGAGCAGCACAGGCAAATTAGCGAGCAATCAGCAACACACAGATACAGTACTAGGACTATGGAAGCATGTGATGAAAGAAATACAAATGCCTTAAATGCTTCATACTAATGTATACAAATGCTTCAGAAAAAGAATATCTGTAAGTAAACTAGACGTTTTTGATACAGGAGTTACTTATGAGCACCATATGCACACTAGACCTTCTCTAAATGTACTTCAACTGATGCAGTAACCACCGAAAAGTAAGAGCCAAGCACACTCCAATCAGGTATGTCCCCTTTGGGACACTAGCACTGCTGATGTTCAGGGACTATTATTAAAATTATTTTAGGACTATATTCAGCATGCAGAAACCTTACATATACTACTTCTCATATAGGGAAGGTTTTGTAGTGCATGCCGCAGTTAAAAATAAAACACATGACCTTTTCATGCCTTGTTTTTATTGCATAACACTGCCTAGATCCTGTCACGTGGATAGCTAAAAGGCAGCAGTCCAGCAAGCCTGAATTCTATTGCATAAGCGTTAGAATGATAACTTCAGTTTAGTCAAGTTTTTACCCTTTTTAAAGAGATCTGTAAATTTAGAACTGTAAATAGATCTTGTTATATAATAATCAAAATCATAATGCAAAAATCTTTTATATATTATAAAATATTATAATATAATATAATATTATTATAATAATAATATTATAATATATTACAATTGATTAAAATCAGAAAATGAACATTGTGTGATGTATTAAAAAAATAATAATAAAATAAAATAAAAAAGTCCTCCACTTCCACTTGCGCAATCTAGATCCGGATCTGGAAGCTTCATCAAGATAGCAAGTTGACTCTTCTACATTAGAAGAAGCTTGCTCAGGGATGGTCTTTATGGAACAGTAGTAACCAAGAAACAAATTTTTCGGAAGTGGAACAGGGTTGAAAAGGCTAAGATATGGTAAAGCTCATAGCGATTGGAATGATGAGCAGTGGAAAAGACCACACACAAGCAGAGTACAAGGTGAGGATCAACCATGCACCTGTTTTTACTCAGGTCATAATGTTACTGTGTCTATTTCAATTAGAAACACAAATGTGGGGTCAGTAGAAAGAGTGACAAATCATCGTAAAAAATAAAATACAACATTTTCCTTTTAAGCTGATGTAACATTTTGAGATTAATAGTTTAAAAAAGGTTTTGTTTGAGTTAAGTGCATATAAAGCATCATGAATTAACATATCTCTATAGAAAAGAAAAGATGAAACTAAGTACTCACTAGCTGCTTCCACAAGCTCTGGGTGGAGACTGTATGGAATGAGTGGATCAGGTAGATCAGCAAAGAAAGCCTTGAGTGCCCCAGCCACAGCATTCACAGCAACATCCATAGCAAAGAAATCCACACTGTGGTCTAAGGATAAAAAAGTCACAGTAACATCATGGATAGCAGCGATAGAACAAGGTTAATCCATGTAAGATATTTTAGTAGTGCAGACAATGTCATAAAAGTGTTTCACTATCATTAAGAGAGGATGGATTTAGAGATGGGAGAGGACTTGTATGACAAAAAAAATAAAAACAAGTAAAAAAATATATAGGTTTTGCAGAATCACTCTTAGTTGAGGAAATGGAGAAAGCAAATATTTCAGGTGCAGTGAACGGTGCCACTACACATTTCACTACAGAGTAAAAACAGCAGAACAAAAAAAAAAGACAAGAACTACACATTTAACACATTTAAAACCATTCAGTTGTATATAAGCTTATGCACTCAGACAGTTGTAAACTGTACACTTCACTAAAGACTGGACATGAAATGTAATTAAAATGTTTACAGACGTCCTACTGGCAAACTATAGTTCCACAAAATACATTGTGAAATGGGAACAATCGTTACATATTGTGATATATACCATTACGGTTATATAACTGTAAACAAAATCACCAACCACTACTAGTATCTATTACAACAGAAAAGCAAAAAGGCATTATCTATAACAGGAATAGACTGCATTTCAAATGATTGAAAATACTGATTGCATAACTCAGAGATTAACACTAGAGTTGTATCATACTGCCACTTGAATGCTAGAAACATTATTATCTATAGCTTTAGCAATACAGAAAAGGAATTGGTTTTATGGCTGAGCCCTATAGCTTGTACTCTCAATGATGGAGATAGCTGGAGAACCTGGAAATATTTGTTAATTTTTAATTATGTTCACTGTATTAAACCCTCTACATACCATGGTTAAAACGTTTCTATACCTTTCGAAGGATTAACATATTTAATATTTTGTTATCTTCACAGACAAACACTTTGTCGTATTCTGACAGCATGTCACCATCAGCTTAACACTTTAGCACCCAGCAGCCTAAAAAGGATGGAAAGGTGGCATGCAGTGCCCATGTGAAATGAATGCTAAAGCAACACAAAAACCTTTATAGTTAATTGCAACACTCACTACTGAGTTCTAATACACCTCTGAAACTGGAAACTGGAAATAATCGTCAGGAGTATTGCTTGGTGGCTTATGCTTCCACACATGTAGACAGATTTTCCAAAAAATGTAAATGGCTAAATAGCCTGGTCAGTAAAACACACTCACCCACACACATATACCACCCACCACTTCACAAGGCACCATTCAAATTATTTTTTTGAAAACAAAAAGAATATAACACAAATGCCATTCTTCAAATCAGTGACCGGTTACGGAGGGCTAAAACTGGAGAAGCAACCAAAGGAACGAAGGTTACTCTGAAGGATCTGCAGCTGAGATGAAAAAAGTGATGCACTTATTTTCCAGGCACAAAGCTGGGCTTTACGAAAGTGTGGCGAGAAGAAAGCTTAAATAAAAGCTATACTGGAGTTGGGCCAAAAGGCATGCTGGATACTCTGCAAACGTCTGTGAAATTGAGCTTTTCAGCATTGTTGCAAAGCACTACATATGGCACAAATGAAGCATTGTTAATCCCCAACAAATCTCTAGATGTGCATTTAATTCCAAGATGTAACACTACAAAATGTGGAAAAGCTCAAGGGATGAAAACATATACAAAGCACTGCAGATAATCAAGTTTACCCTAGGGATCTGAGGCACGTTTCTTCATCATTGTGCATTGAAGTTTGTTTGCTTGTTATTTGGGTTATTTAACATCGCTATCAGCATTATTGGATATTTCAGCAAAACACACAAGGTAATCTCAAGACTAGTGATATACAGTATCTCACAAACATGAATACATCCCTCACATTTTTGTATCAATCATCATATCGTTTCTTGGGACAACATTGAAGATAGGACACTTTGGTACAATATAAAGTAGTCAGTCTACAACTTGTATAACAGTGTAAATTTGCTGTCCCTTGGTCTGTTTGTCTTGAGCAAACTGTTTGCAGACTTTCTTAAGCATTATCTTTAGAAGAGGCTTCCTTCTGAGCAACAGCCATGCGAACCAACTTGTTACAGTTTGCAGCATATGGTCTGAGCTCTGGCAGGCTGACCCCCCACCCCTTTAACCTCTGCAGCAATGCTAGCAGCACTCCTACATCTATTTTCAAAACTCAACCTCTGGATATGACAAGGAGCATGTGAAATATACTTTTTTGGTTGACCAATGGTGATGCCTGTTCTGAGTGGAACCTGTCCTGTTACACTGCTGTATGGTCATGGTCACTGTGCTGCAGCTCACTTTTAGGGTGTTGGCAATCTTCTTATAGCCTAGGCCATCTTTATGTAGCAACAATTCTTTTTTTCAGATTCTCAGAAAGTTCTACTGCAGTATAACCAGTGTGACCAGTGTGAGTGTGCAAGAGCAATAACACCAAATTTAACTCACCTGCTCCCCATTCAAACCACAGACCTTGTGTAGTCATATGACTCCCCGGGGATGGAAAAAGGGTAATTGGGCACAATTTGGCCAGTTTCTTGAGGGGTCTATTCACTTTTGTCGGCAGTTGTTTAGATATTATTGGCTGTGTGTTGAGTTAATTTGAGTGCACAAGCTGTAGACTGCCTACTTCACACGGTCTCAAAGTGTAATGAAAATATATAATAAAATATTTACAAAAATGTGAGGTGTGTACTCACTTTTGTGAGATACTGTATATATTCAAGTCAATTGAAATTAACAGTAATCAATTAAGTAACATCATTGATTTAATTAAAAAATTCATTGAGAGTAAAGGCCACTTCACCCTGGAAATGAACCCAGGACCTTCTTGCTGTGAGATGGTAAAGGCTACCTACCAAGCCAGCGTGCTGCCCATGCACTGAAGTAAGAGATTAGGTATGATTTTTTACATTTTTTTACTTTAATGAACTACATCACTTTATACTATGGAGATAATTAAATTGTTTTACACTAAAAACACCACTGCAATATGGTGCAGCCTTTCACATTAAGCCTTCTTCCATTATAAACCCATAATAGAGAAACAGCTTAATGGAGCCTACTGGACCACAACAGGAGATAGCCAGCTGTTACCACATAGCGAGAACTTTAGTAGTGTTCTCAAGGCAGACTGTTCTTTCGATTCAGAAAGACATTTTGGCAGAAATGGACTATCCTAAACAGGGTCCTGAACTCGATCCAATCCATCACTTTTGGAATTAAAAATAACACCAGCGTCAAGCCAAGATTTATCATCCAGCATCACCGCACAACCTCACTAATGCTCTATGGGCAGGATAAATGTAAAAACCCTATAGTTATGTTTGAAATCTAGTGGAACATCTTCCTGAAAGAAGAGCTACAAATGGGGACACAACACTGTAATTACTGGCCATGTAGGGCATAATGTTCAGTGTGCCTTAAAATCGTGGTTTTAAATTTGCATATTTGTTTCTTTTGCATTTACACTGATCAGCCATACCATTAAAACCACCTGCCTAATATTAAGGGGTGATACTTCGTAGTTTTCATTCTGCACAATACCTGTCCAACTTAAGTCTCATATCTGTCATAATGCCTGAACCCAAGGTCTCCAGGATGAACACTGAATAGAACATCACACTGTTAATTTTATTCAGTTCACCTGTCAGTCCTGTTTAATGCAATGACTGATCATATGCTATCAAATGAAAACTGAAAATCTACAGCACTAAATTTAAGGTGTCTACGATAACGATCTTTGACCAACATTTCTCATTACAGCCATGTTTCATCTTTTCACAAATTACAATATTCATACGGATACACCAATACCAGTATCAGGTCCGATACTGTGCCCATGTACTCCAATAGCACCATATAGCACCAACGTATAGCAATGTAATGTTGAGCAGGTAGGTGAACAAGCAACGTCAGCAGTTTGGGGAATAAAAAAGTGGCGTCCGTGCATCATTTATATTCACAGGGATCAAATTCACCAGTTCTATTACGGTGTACAGACCTTGGTCAAACTGTTTCTGAATGTTGTCTTGATCAGTCTTGTTTCCACTTACACGATACAGACCCTCTGTGGTGAGACCTAGAACATGAGACGCAAAAATAAAGCTTTTAGTAATCAGTTTTAGCCAATAATAGTTTTATAATGACAATGTACCACATGTAGGTTTATCAGTCCTATACATCATTACTGTATCTACATGCACTTAATTTGGATAATTTTGTAGGTAATCACTTGAGTAATCATGAATCATGACAGGATTTCTACTTTTCAACCATCAAATAATCTATTGTTTGAAATAAACCATAAAATGTTATTTTAAATATACTGCGTTTCAGTGTCTCCAAAGTGTTTTATAGCTATTTTGCTGCCTTTAATTCCATGTCACATTTAATACCAGGGTTGCCAGATCATGGCACAGCCCAAATATAGCCTTTATATAAGTCTTTAGAATTGCTGGTCATGGCAATTAGGTTGGTTGAGAAAACCAACAAACTGAAATCAGGTAACTGGTATACATTTGATAAGTATTTCAATTACTGTGATCAAATCTAGCTCTTTTTATCAGATCTGTAGATCAGAGTATGCTATATGCATGGCCACTTAAATAAACAGATACCTTCAGAAATCTGACAATGATCGGATAAGAAAGTGCATGTAAACATACTCATTGATAAGTAATGTTACAAAATAAATCAAATATTAGGGAGTAAGAAATAAAACCAGCAGGTAAGCAAAGCCTTAAATCAGTTAACAGTCATGGACCAACATAAATATGAACTGGAAAGACACATTAATTACATATTATTAAGCAACATACAAAAATGCTAATGGTGTACGTGTATAAAAATAATGATATAAACTATAGTTTTTTTTAAACACACACACACACACACACACACACACACACACACAGTTTCTTACCAGTATCAATATAATACCTTTCATACATTTTTCCACCCTTTGTAAAATTTGTTTTAGCATTTTACCGTATTTCCTAGTACATCAGATGTACCAGACCTGTAATTCCCCCAGATTGTAACAGCAAACTACAGACTACCTTTACACTACAGAGTAACTGTGTGTTGTGGTAAACAATGTTGAAAAGCCTAGACGATGCAAAAAAAGAAGTAAAAAATGTAAATATGTTAAACAGAAAACAAATAACACAGAACTATGTTACAGCAGTAAGGATTTAAACTTTCTTCTATTATACTGTATATTATGGTTTAACCCAGTTTAATGCAGCAAAACAGTAGTTATAAGCAATCAAACCTAAAGTTTAGAATGTCGTTGTTTTGGGACATAAAGCCATGCTGAACTTTTTGTAATGTCTCATAAAAAGTGCACTTTTATTATTATTGCTGTCTGTTTACTTCCCACCCTTCTTCCCTACTTCCCAGACCAAAACACAATAGAAGTTGCACAGTATAGTTTAGACTATGCATAAACAACATCTCAGAACAGTTGCAGACACGATTTTCTGTGTCTGAGGGAAAAGAGTTTGGTAAGGGGATCAAACCTATGAAATAATACTTAAAAAAATAAATAAAAAGCTCAAATAATTTCAGTGTGATACTATAATAGAACGCCACCATTGCAACAAATCATTATGTGAAATTTCTTCTGACATTACAAATGCTCTTCTGGACAAATGGACAAATCCACAGACACACTCCAAAGTCTTGGGAAAAGCCTTCACAAGAAGAGTGGAAGCAGTTAAAGACTTCACAGTAAATATGAAGACTTCAACATCATAAGAATCCCTATGGATTTAGAATAGATACTATAACCACTCCTGTAGGTAGAATTTGTAGGTGAATTTGAATTTGTATTGTCCCAATACTTTTACCCATACAGAGTATTCATTTGGTTTATCTGGGATAAACCACGCTAAACGTATGCTTAAAAGTGTATATCTAATACCTTACTGCTGATACATATAGGTGCAGTTTTTGTTCTTTTCTATAGCTGCTTTAATTCATTTGATTCAGGAGTGCATGGCGATGAAAAAAACAGCATTGAAACTCATTACACAGTCTTTTAGTCTGAAAAGGCATGAGTCCTGCAAAGGACATATTGCAACTCATTTTACCAGCTTGGCAATAATCTGCTCTATTTCTTTTCAGTTGAAAAGTGAGCTTTGTTTTGCTTCAAATAACAGTGAATCGTCTCCTGTACAGTAACACTGTTTACATATAATCATCAAGTACACTGTGTCTATCAGTCTTTAGTACCACACCTACATGGACTATGGTCCTCCTATAATAAACTAGCAATCAAAAGGTTAAACATAAACCACCAGCTTTACTCTTTCGTTCTATATAGAAGTAGACAAAAGTAAATTTTAACTGAAAGCAGTAAAATCTCCTTGCAATTGCTTTGTATGTTTTTAATTCAACAATGAAACCTCTTGCAATTCTCCAAAAATGGAAAAATAAACCATCTGATACTGTATTACTTCAACAAACTATCCAAACACGACTCATGTTGATGATTGTGATATTTCCTTAATATCTATATTCATTAACATTATGTAAGCATGACACATTGAATGACCCCAGTGAAGCTATTTGGGCGCTAGATTAACTTTATAACCACTTGGTTAAGCATGAAGTTAAAATCCCTCTGCATTCTTAGGATGCTCCCACATGTCAGAGCCAGCATTACCAAACATACGCAGAGCGAGAGTTAAAAGGTGAAGCTTTGAGTTCGAAAAAACAAACCTGTTTACA
Source organism: Parotocinclus spilosoma (assembly GCA_033117975.1). NCBI lineage: Eukaryota > Metazoa > Chordata > Actinopteri > Siluriformes > Loricariidae > Parotocinclus > Parotocinclus spilosoma. The sequence continues at coordinate 10,002 of JAVSBV010047578.1, forward strand.
CAAAAGACAGGTGCAGGAAGTGATGTGAGTGCTGTTTTACTCAAAGGTAATACTGTGAAAATTATATGATTGTTTAAATGCATTTGAATATACAGGGTGAGTCTGAAGACACAGGACATGCCGACTGCTGAACCGTGGACTTTTTGCAAAGGCAGCCACACTCATTGTTGAGGTTTCTTTGTTGGTAGCGGTCTTCGGACGAACACAGTATCTTGAAATATGGCTATGTGAGTGAGATGCAACATTGCTGGCTTTCTAATGTAGGGTTCCAGACATATGCTAATCGATAGGGCCCATCACCCATTACTTGCTAGGGTATTTGTTTCTGAAACAACAGTGTGTCCTGTGACTTTTGACTCACCCTGTACATCCGGTTCAAAAAGAATCATACTCGTGTCTTGCTGATTATACAAGTCATGCAGCAAGCCAAAAACTCTTTGTTTTGTGAACCAAAAAATGGTTAATGTAGGCTTAAGTTACTATTCTGAAATGGCAAAGTCATGACCTTAATTGTGGAAGCAGTTCTGGAGAGGAAACCCAACAACATCCCAGAGCTGAAGCTCTTCTATTTCGATGGAACAGGCAAAAATTACTTCATGTCATCTGCAGTACTAATAGTTTTGTTGGCGTTATTGCTGCACAAGGGAGTCGCACCAGATACTGAAATAATTTTTAAAGCTGAAATTATTTTTCAAGCTCACAGATATGTAATACTAGACCATTTTCCTCAATAAACTAATGACCAATTAGAATTATTCTATTGAATTTTATTTGTATATTTTTACAGTAGACATTGTAACAAAGGAGCTTTACATTGATGCATGAACAAGTGTCACATATTGGATGCTATTTGTCCCTAATGAGCAAACCAATGGCGACAGTGAAAAGGAAAAACTCCCTGAGATTAAGAGGAAGAAAACTTGAGAGGAACCAGACTCAGAAGGATATATATATATATATATATATACACACACACACACACACACACACACACACACACACACACACACACACACACACA
>JAVSBV010047599.1:0-11021 GCA_033117975.1 Parotocinclus spilosoma
ACACGGGTGCCAGGTCTGCGTATTCCTGGGGAACGTTGGGGGGCAACGGATCGGTCTGTAGTGCGTTTACTTGGAGCGGTTGTTCCAGAAGACACTTGCGGTGACAGCCAGAGGACCACCGGACGAGTTCGTTGGCCGCCCAGGAGATAGTGGGGTCGTGTTGACGGAGCCACGGGAGACCAAGGATGACTGGGTATGCGAGGTCGTCCAGGAGGAAGAAGGAGATCGTTTCCCGGTGAATGGCGCCCACTTGGAAATGAACGGGGTCCGTGATGTGAGTAACGTACCCAGGGCCCAATGGCTCTCCATTAGCTGCGGTAACCCGGTGACCAGTGGGGAGCGGGGAGCACGGAATTTGTGCTTGGGACGCTAGGTGTCTGACCATAAAGTTTCCCTGGGACCCCGAGTCTATCAGCGCTAAGACAGAGAGATCGGAGTCGGGTAAGAGCATTTTCACCGGAATCGTCATAGAGGTGGTGGTGCGAGCGGTACTCACCCGAGGTGCGGCGGCGGGGGTAGTGCCGCGCCCCGATAACCAGCTGGGGGGTGGTGCCAAGTCGCAGTCCCGGCGGCGGTGCTTGTCCGAGCCGCAGTACATGCATAAGCCTTGATCCATGCGGCGCTGGCGTTCCGCTGGCAACAGATGGGTCCGTGCAACCTCCATGGGTTCGGGCGGATTCTCCACGACCCTAGGCTGAGGTAGGCCCCGAGGCCGGGTCTGAGAGCCCCTTAACTGGTCGAAATTAATGGCCAGCGAAATTAGTTCGTCCAGCGAGAGGTCAGCATCACGTCCCAGGAGCTCCCCCTGTAAGTCCGCCCGGAGCCCTTGACGAAACGTGGGCCGAAGGGCCGCCTCATTCCAGCTGCTCTGAGCCGCTAGGGTACGAAATTGTAGAGCGTACTCGGCGGCAGTGTTGGCTCCCTGGCGCAGAACGAGCAGCCGTTCCGAAGCGGACCGGCCATCGTGCGGGTGTTGAAAGACGGCCCGGAACGCCTGGCGAAAGCGACGATAATCCCTGGACTCCTCCCCTTCCTGAGACCAGATGGCTGTGGCCCATTCCAGCGCGGGTCCAGTAAGCAGGGAGATAATCAGTGCAATGCGAGTAGCATCCGACTCTGGGGGTGCGTGGGTAAAATACAAATCACATTGGAGGAGGAAGCCTTGGCATTTATTCGGATCCCAGTCGTATTTCTCCGGTAATGCCAGTTTATACGCGGTGCCTAATGAGAAAGGTGAATGAGCTACAGGTATATGGAGTTAGTATGACGGTGACGGTGAACGTGCGCGTGCGTGAGCGTGATCGTGATCGTGAGCGCGGGTCTGGTCCGCCGAGCCGAGCCTGGGTGTGACACACTCAAATGCCACTTCATTAGATACACCTTGCCAGTACCAGGTTGGCCCCACTTTTACTGCCACACAGATTTAACAAAGTGCCTGGTACATTCCTAAGAGATTTTGGTCCATATTACTTCATAGCATCACACAGTCACTGCAAATTTGACGGCTGCACATCTCTCCCAGCGTTCTAACCACAGGAGACCACAGGTGCTCTGTTTAATTGAGATCTGGTGACTGCAGAGGCCATTTAAGTTCAGTAAAATTATTGATAGGTTCAAGAAATTAGAGTTAGATAAATACTATGAACTTTGAGACATGATGTGTTATTTTGCTGTAGCCATGAGAAGAGGATATGCTGTGCTCATACAGGGACAAATATGGTCAACAACAATACTTAGGTAAACTGGGTCAATTATGCAACTCTCAAGTGTTATTAAGGGGTCCAAAATGTTACAATAAAATACTCCACACGATTACACAACCAGCACAGCACTGTATGTGTGAGCACACCTGTAAATGTAAAAATGTACATTGCTCTAAGTTGTGTTAATAAGCTGGCTTTTTGGTGCACTGGTTGCTTGCAGTTACAGTAAATGGAGTTCTAATTATAGTGTCTATTACCAAAAAGCATGTACCTGTACCAGCGAAACAGCTGGGGCAAAGAGTTGGTGCTAAAAGGGCATTGCCATCTGCAAACAACAGAGAGGTTATCTCTAGCCCTTCGTAACAGACCTCTGTCCATGAGTATGGCAAACAAAAATGGAGACGAGACACAAGCACTTTAAATGACTTAATAATAGTTATAATGATGATTCATAGTTAACATGCGTCCAGAAAAACTGTCTCAGATCTTAAATTATGGGTGCATGCAAGACGAGTGCAGAACATTTTCGAACTGGAAGCGTTTTGAAACCAAAAGAGGCGTTACTAAATGCTGCCTGATGAGGCCATTCAACCTTGCAAATAACAAATGACATTTGCTTTTAGCAAATAAACTAATGACATTTGCAGAAATATATGATTTTATTGGTTTGAAAAAGCATGTAAAAATGTGGCCATCCCTGGTGAAATACTACGATTCTAATAATGTTAGCTACAAAAGCAAAGACAGAAAGAGAAAAAGTTTCCGTAAAAGCATATTATCTTAATTCAGCCTTTTTAAACAATATTATTTAGTGAACTATAGCTCTCTCACACGTTCACATAAATGACAATAGGAGCGCTGTGAGTATAAATAATTCATTCAGATTGATGGAAATGCTTGTAAACAATGTCAGTGAATCAAAGTGGGATGTTCAGTTTGAGCTGAACTGTGTGCTTTTCGGTTTTCTAATCCTCTTTCCTGTGTCACGCAAAGAGGCAAAAAAAATGGCTGCTCCACTCTTTTTCGTGCAGAAATGCAATTAGACCAACTAGCAAAACAGCAAAAAGCATTTCAGTCATCTTTGGAACAAATTTCATTAACTGCAATACATCAGATATGTGATTATGTGTAGCATTACACAAGTCATTACTCGCCAATTGTTCAAAAAGGTTGTTGTGCATAAAATAGCCACTTCCCTTCCCTTTCATATCAAAATACATTTCGGTTAATGGGACCACATCGGGACGCGATCGTTTTGGTCCTAATAACCGACTGGTACGATTAAACGAACATGCCCCTATGTTTTAAGACGGAACGTGTTATGTAACATATTAAATGTTTATTAAACCTTTATTGTGCGATTTACACGTATAGCAAACTACTGTTGCTTACGAACTTTATTTATTGAAAAATAAATTTACAAGTTTTTCGAAACGATCTACAACACAATGTATAGGTACTCAGCATAATACTGTAAAAAACAAGTTCTTACTAAATTCCAGTCAACGTTTGAAGAACTTATCTAGTGTGATTTGATGCGTTCTTTTGACAAACTGCACTTAAACAAAATCAAGAAAGTGGTGGGTGTGTTCACCTCTTGCTGGTTTGCTCTTGTCAACACAACTTTTCGGATTTCCTGACCTTTAATAAAATAATAAATTCTCCCAGAGAGCACAGGAATCCTCCCATATCTCGCTGACCTGCTTTGCAGTGGCTTAGTGGCGACTTGTGGCTTCTTTTTCTTATTCGCTCTCACGTTGGTCCGATTAAGTGACATTTTTGTCCAAATAAGCGAACAACATTACACGTATATAATAGAATTTGTTTCTGTACTTTTTTTCGTTACGATTTGGTCCAAATAAGCGGCTGGTCCCATTAACTGGTCCAATTATTCAGATTCAACGGTACATCTTTCCAGATTCTGGCAGACTACATATTAGTCACATTCAACTTTTTTGGAAAGGACTGCAGGCCTGAAATGCAGAAGTGGATATTTATTACCAAATTAAATGAAATAATGGATAATAAATGGTTAAAAAGTTAAAAGTTCATTCTGTCTGCAATAAAAAGAATAAACAGCAATAAATGTAAAAAAGACTTTTCATTACATTTCCATATTGTTACAATTTTTGCGGTTGTATGCGTGGCCCTTGAGTGCAAACTCGGATGTGAAAGTGTATAACATCTATCTATAGCTTTATAAGACAGCCTCATGGGATTTTTCTAAATCACTGTTTTCTGCTATTTCTCGCCTCGTCTCACCTCTCTGGCTTTGCTTCCACTCTTTGGCAAGATCTTGCTCCAACAGAATGCTGAATGATTCTGTCCATCTCCTGTGTTTAAATCCGTGGTGGGATTTCTTAGGGAAAAACAGTGAAAGGACCATAGTAGACAGACATGTATTATTATTCTACACAGATCTGGTGCACACCCCTGACATTTACTACAACACAGCTCATTGAAAGCAAGGCTACAGAGCCAGTGTGATAGTAAACACTCACAATCATTTAAATGGATCACAAGTACAGTCTGACTCATTATGTTGGGCAGGGAGTAAAATGTTTAAGTGCTCCTCCTAGTATAGTAGCATTATAAATAATAGAATATCTCTATTAATGGAAAAGACCGACTTACCTCTTCTAACAGTTGTCTCTAGTTAAACTAGCACTGCAGTTACTATAAAATAAAATGAGCTGTTTGGGTTTTTGGAAAGGAGCTTACACAGAAATATGCATCATTTAATCCAAATGACTTTATATGTGTTGCTTATTATTTTATATTTAAAAATGCAGAGTTGCTGGATCTCAAAAATAGGTGCCAGAATGCACCTATTGCAATGTTGTGACACGATCTGGCGTAACTTTGCATTAAACCATTTAGGATGGAACACCAGTTAAGGTTCTTGGGATATGAATCTTGGACTGATGACTGGGCATTGTCCTTCAGAAAGTTAGAGAGCCATCAATTATGGCAGTTCATCCAGGCACACTGAATCAGGGAGGCATCCCCATGCCATCTCAGTACCACCACGTTTTTTGATTATTTAACTGTGGAATTGTGTTAGCTTTTAAATGTATTCTTACATTCAAAAATTCAAAAAGTTGAAAAAATAAGTCTACAGAATATTTTCCCATAGGCCTGGGGTCATCATCAGATATGAGATGAGCCGTCTTCTTGCTTAGCAGTTGTTGACTTTGCAACTATCCCATAGATGACCATTTGTTGACTGTAGACCATAGGTGATCTAAGTGAGGATTTGCAGTTACTTAGATGTTGCTTTGGGTTCTTTTATGACTTCTTAGATGAATCGTTGATGATGTCCACTTCTGGGAAGACTTACCACTGCCACAGGTTGTTGCATTTGGAGGTAATGGCTCTCAGGCTCTCAGTGTTATGCCCTGATGTCCCAGAGCCATAGAAATGACTTTGTAAACTCTTACTAGAGTGATATTTCTGACCTTATGATGTGAGTGGCTGAGAAGACTTCTCACTGTGATGATATTTGTCAATACAGTGTCGATTTTTTACACCAAAACTGTATCACCTTGCTGATGCGTTCCTAAGGAACAACTATCGCTATTCACACAAGCATAAGACATATCCAAAAAATTCTAATAATGAACTAAATCCTAAACTTAATGAATAATATTTTTTGGTCCAAAGTTATAGTACTTGTTAGTGTTATATAAAGTTTATGCCTTTTAAAGTCACTATCAGTATTAAAGCATATTCATTAGGAAAATCTTTGCTTCTTTGATTTATTTTGTTTCTTTTGTTGTACAACAGCAATAGAATGAATAACATTACAAATAACAACATGACTGCGATTATCTACAGCACTCGCCTTTGACTTGCGGCTGTGTCTGGAATTTCTTGGCATAGTGTGCTGATTGTTCGGACTTTTTTTGGTACATTACATGACTTTAAATGTTATTTAGATTTTACAGGCCCGGAATCAAACCTGGATTAGTCTAGTCTCTCAGTCTGAGTTTTCTTTTGCTTTTCCTGTGACAGTTTCTGTTTTAGTGTTAAACTGTTATACACATCACTTCATTCAGGAAATACACAACATTGTGGTTTTTCAGTTGCAAGCACACTAGCAATCACACACTGTAGAAACAAAATACAAACACACATGATGGAATATAAACATAAATATATTTATCACGCTGGCAACACACAAACAAGATGGAGTGAGTCCACACTAATTTCCAGAACAGGCAATGCAATATCACATTTTAAACCTTTGTAAAACCTTGGTAAACTAGTGGGAAGTATATGTGGATGAAGCCAGTATGGTAGTGTTTAATAGATTGTCCATGCACAACACAGACCATGATGTAGTCGCTACGTTTGCATGTAGTTAAATATGCAAAGTTAATCAGTATTAATGAAAATTTAATACAAAATAAGTAAATTGTTTGTTTGTACATATGACACCTGATTGTGTTTTTACCTGCATTCTGCCTTATAATAATGTTTTTGACTGTTTTAATACTTTTAACTTTGTTTTAATTTTATTTTTTACATTTCATTTTATTATAATTTTTTTCAATTATGTAAAGCACTTTAAATTGCCTCGTGTATGAATGGTGCTATACAAATAAACTTGCCTTGCCTTGCCCAAACAAGTAAGACATAAATAATATTTATGGCTATAAAACTACATAAGCTAAAAAATCGGATTAGCTGTTTACTGCTGCAACATCCAGAGTTAAAAGACAGATTTTTAACAGAAACAATTAAGTGTGACCCACATGTAAAAACAAAAAAATGTACTGCCTCGGCAAACTAGTTTGTCTAAATTGTTTGACATATTAATAAATGTAGGCCTCTGGCTACTAATGTCTGGCTAGAGAATATGAAATCACAACTCAGCAAAGCTGCCATTGCTGGGCCCTTGAGCGAGGTAACCTTATTTGAATTATATCTAACATCAAGGGGCAATCAACAACGTTTAAATTGGAAAACTTGGTGTAAATTGGACAAGTTGAGATGGAGGATGGGATGTTTAAAGAGGATGTAAGGAATAAGGGAAAAAAATCGATTATTAATGAGAGATTGTATAGATCGAGGCATTTCTTAAGTTTGTATGGATTACTCTGTGTGAACAATAGTTATCGATTACAGTTATAGGTAAGACAGACACACTCATGCCTGATTACTGATGGAAAGGCTGTTGGAATTTGAGTCACTTCTCACATGTCCTCTGTGTTTATTTCCCCTATGTGCTGATTCCATGTTTGAACCTCTCTATGGACTCTTGGACTTTGCCTGAACATGGGGTGCCCCTTCATTTTTACTCTTGGCCTGGACAGGTAAGTTCAGTGTGTTTTTCAGTATGTTATGATGCCAGGCAGTCTGCGGAGACTGAGAGTGATGGTGTAGAGACAGAAGCGTGATGTATTGCCTGTGTTTAATTGGGATGCGAGAGATGGATGTGCGTGTTTAGTGCTAATTAGTCTTTCTGTGAGTCAGGATCTTCCCTTCTGATTGCCCATCTCCTCCCTGCAGGCCTAGTGACGACCCAGTGTATGAGAGTATGTGGATGGGGAGTAGGTCAATGCGCTTATTGACTGTTTGGTATGAGAAATCAGAATGGGCTCTCCAAGGGGAGCAATGTTTGCCTCGAAGCAGTATGAGTCAGCTTATGATGTGTGTAGACAGCAGGGAGTTCTGGCGTAAATTGTTCAATTTTTTACACATTTCCAGCCAGGCTGTGTATGCAGAGCGCCGGTTTAAGATCGAACTGATAAACAGTGCCCACATTTGTACACATGCCATCCCATCCATCCAGAAATCAAGATGTCGCGAGTGCTTATACTCAATCTCTTTATACAGTGGTTCCCAAACTGGAAGCGATTGCAGGGGGGCACAGGCAATTTTGAGAAAATATGCTGAAAACTATAAATGCTGCTCCACAGTGGAAGTTTAAGATTCCTAAATTATGGCACTCGTGATAATTCTGTACTGTATAGTGACAGTAGCATGGAAAATAACTTGTTGGGCAAGTTTGTGAATAGGTGGGTGACTGGGTCACAATGTGATAAAAGAACTGTAAAACTTTGGCCCAAAAAAGTTAATATAATTTGTATAGTAAGTTATATAGTTATATAGTACGTTGGAAAAATGGTTAAGATAGAAACCTGTTTTGTTTTATTCAGTAAAAGGTGCAGTTTTATAGAGTTATTACCAGTCGAGTTTGGAGACAAAAGGTGTGTCTGTGTGTGTGGGAGTGGCCCTTCAAAATATTCTTATTTACAAAAGGGGCGGAGCAAAAGTTTGGAAACCGCTGTCCTAAACATGCTGAATGCTTTACTCTATCCATATGGCGTTACTGTGTTTTTTTATGATTTATGACACACTCTATGATTAATTAAAAGTGTGGGCGTGTACACTTGAACTTATAGGATAATGGAAATCCTTTGTTACATGTATGACAGGGATAATTGGCCGTAACAAGGATGAGTGCATGATGAATACCACTGAGCACTTAAGTATATGTAGCGGTGTGTCCTGAAAGAACCATTAACAAAGCAGTGTGGGAAAAGAAAGAAAAGAAAAATGTGAGACTTTTCTCAGCTGACACCAGATCCTGGTTAAGATCATTACATTTCTGGATTCAAATTAGTGGTGGGAGATGTGGTGAATACATTATATCACAACATTTAAAGACATTTTCACGATATACGATATTTATCACGATACATGTGATCACAGACAAATTGCAAGACTAGTGAGAGATTTTTAAAAATACTATTCATATCATATTCCATACTTCTTTTACATCTTTTTATAAAATGTGCTGCCCTTCATCCAATTAAACAGGACTAATCATACTCTTTGAATTAAAACATGCGATCTGCTCTGAACACCATGTTGTGTCATGATAACAAAATGTATCATGATACGATAAAATATAATCTTATTGAAAAACACAATTCAAATCATTTGTTGACATGAATGTAGCATGTAATGCTAATAAGGTCTATTGGCCAAATGGTTAGGGGTTCAAATCCTGGCTCCATCAAGCTAATGCTGTTATAATAATGTGCAAGGCTATTAACCCCCTCTGATCCAGTGGATTATTGACACCGACTTGGTTAGTACAATAGAGTATTTGTATTGGTTGTATTTACTGAAAGTACTTAAAGGTTTACATCAGTGGATTTATAAAGGTCAAAATACTTTTTCTCATTTAGCTTTACTTTCAAATTTCTCCCATGTTGATGAATGAATAAGCAACTTTGCAACTTTTAAAGTTGTGTTCAAGACTGACTTAGCAGAATTCAAGTCCATTCCAGTCTGGGTCAATGCCAAGACTAACCAGGTAGGTTAGGCAGAGATAAGATAAAGCCCGTAACTGGGCCTGAGCCAAGTACATTTTAAGACAGAGACCAGGCAAATGTGTTCCAAGAGCTTAAAAAATAAAACATAAAATGTCCAAGGCTGAAAAATTGGAAAATGAGCTGATTACACTACACTTAAGCCCTATTTAATCGCTTTAACAACCAAGCTCTTAACAATTATAACAAGTTACATTTTAAATAAAATTACATAAGAAAAGGTTTTGGCATGTGCATTTTACCTGCTATAAATATTATCTGTCGTACTTATGCATTATCTACATTTCGCAAGGATGCTCTTATTTTATTGGAATTCGGTGATAAAAAACGTTCATAAAAAACGTGAATAAAAAGTTCATTTATGTTTATAGTTCATAGGGAACATTTGTGTTTTGGTTTTGTGTCTTTGTTGTACAGTATACCTGTATCTTATTCACGTCGGAATGACAGAAAACTAGTACAGGCAAACCTTGCGAGACCTGCTGACAGAAAAGAGAATCACAGTCTTGAAAGGCATAAAAGACATGGGATTGTTGTACTTTCTTTTCATTTACAAGTGTTTTAAGTTTTATAAAAGTGCAATTTGCACTATGAGCAAAATATATAAAGCACTAAGTCTGGCTAGATGCAGACTTTTGAATGGAACAATATATTTCACAACAACACGAGTTCAGACAAGAACACAGATTGAGAAGAGGCCATCAGAGAATGTGGCATCTGTGTCACTTTTCTAAGTCTCTGATGTCTGTATAGTTTCGATTTTTTTCTCACGTTTCTTGTGTAAAAATGAGCCAGTTGACCCCAAAGACAATTTAATTACAACTCTTATACATATTTCCTAGTAATTCTGAAGTTAACCTAATAATCAGCATGCTTGAGACAAAAGATCTGCATTAAATCATGGATTTTGTGTTCTGTATACCGTGTATGCACAGTAATTATGAGGCAGCTTGCTCGTGGGGCCAGATGGAGGTGTAGTTTAAGAAGTGAGCATATGTGTGGTATAAAATAAAATAAGTCCTCTGATTAAAATAGAAGCATTTGATTTTATTTCATTAAACAAGATCAGAGATTGATAAATGTTGTTTGATTACGCACATAAGATGTGGGACTGTGGTAGCCTAGCAGTTAAGGTACTGGACATTGGAACTGATGGTCCAGGGTTCGGATCCCACCTCTGTCAAGCTGCCACAGTTGGGTTCTTAAGCAAGGCCCTTAACCCACAATTGCTTAAATTGTAAGACTGTATCAGTTGTAAGTCGCTCTGGATAAGGGAATCTGCTAAATGTTGTAAATTTACATGTAAATAAGATGTAAACTCAGTTTAGGCGATTGAGTAGTGAGTGACATATTCATGGGGGGGAACAGAAGCATGTCATACTGGACGAGAGTACCCCACATTGACTGTTCAGTATAGTGTATGGTCACCCAAGACATAGACATACATATATATACAGGTGAACTGCGAAGTGGTGAGGGAACATACATATATATATATATATATATAGTCATAATGATAAAAAAAAACAGTACCAAAGATGCGGAAAGACAGTAAAGAAAACTGGTGAAAAAACACTGGTGGTCAGGTGGCAGGAGTGAAGAGTACTGGGAAATGTATTCTTTTTGTTGTGTTTCAATACAATAACAACTTATAATTTAATAAACTACCTAAGGTATTTAATATGCTTTATTTTAAAATGAACTTTATGTTAATGTTTTTTACCCAACTACAGATTAATGTTTAAAGTAGGCTATGCTATGATGTAAAATTATACATATATTAAACTCTTTGGTTAATGGTACATTCAGCTTGCAATGGATTCATCATCAGAACACCGTCGTAAATTAAGGACTACTTTATATATATATACCAAAAAAGTTGGCAAACTAAACAGATTGTGAATAAAAACTGAATGCAATGATGTGGAAATGGCAAATGTCAATATTTTATTCGTAATAGAACATAGATGAC
>JAVSBV010047610.1:0-11021 GCA_033117975.1 Parotocinclus spilosoma
ATAGGGCATGTTCGTTTAATCGGACCAGCCGGTTATTAGGACCAAAACGATCACGTTCCGATGTGGTCCCATTAACCAGAATCGACTGTCTCTTTTTTAACTATTTTTAAAAATAATTATAGTATTATTATAACTGTTTAACTACAAAAAAAGTTTATTTAGCTAAAAAAATAGCTTTTAGAAGAAGTACAAAAATGGCTTTTGTTTTATTTGAACAAAATATTATTATTATTATTATTATTATTATTATTATTATTATTAATAATAATAATAATGTTTTTATTCTTCCTATTATTAATATTAATATTGTTATTATTGTTTTTGTAATAATTATTATTATTATTATTATTACAATTATCATTATCATTATTATTATTATTATTATTATTATTATTATTATTATTATTATTATTATAAGAATCAGTAATAATTCCTACAGTTTTAATTACAGAATCAGCAGGAAGATTTACAGATTATTAGCTTTAACGTCGTGTCGTGCTTCCTGTTCCACTTTGGCCGAGCTCGTTTATTTAGGAGTGTCCCGTACTAATTAGCAGGTCATAAATACTGAGTTAAACACTGTGTGTAAACAGAAACGACCTGGCTGTGCAGAGCAGGGACTCAATTCCTTTAAGTATGATCTTAATTTTATTATACAGAATAATGACCGGTTTTATGGATCCTGTTCCCAATTGTTCATCTTTTAAAGTTTATTTACAAATCTGATTTATTTCTCCCGTAAATAGACTGCGCTCCTAAGGGGACGTGTCACAGCGCTCACGTGGGAACATCTGCACCGAATCTGGGTTGGATAGAAATTGGTGAAATTACAAAGCGTGTTGGGAGAAGCAGACGAAATCCCGCGAGAGCTCCAGATCCAGCCTGATAAACAAGCGAAAACACAGGAGCATCCAGCCATAATAGATAAGGTGCAGAGAAAACAGCGGCGTTGATGGATGTGGAAATCCTGAGTGACAGCGATGTCTAAAATAAAGCACAGGATTAGAAAATAAACATAGAGGCTGTGGGAAATGAAAAAAAACAAAAACAAACAAAACAAAACAAAACAAAACAGAACAGAACAGAACGCTTTTATTTAATCGTCCTTTGGTTTTCATGCTTTAGATTTCGGGGTTTATTGATATTGGGCGTAAAGGATCCCCTGCCATGCTTGACAGTTGGTACTGGTTTCGTTCTTGCGTTGCTTTTTGGCTTATTGTTTCGTCGTTCCGTGATCTGTCCAGTTAGCTGGTGTGTGTGTGTGTGTGTGTGTATGTGTGTGTGTGTGTATAGCAGACCCTTTAGCACATGAATAGCACATACAAGCCTGGAGGGATTTAGAGTCTGATTGGGCGATTAGATCAGATTAAGACTGAGGATCAGAACACATCGCCATTCTTACAAGGATTAGTAATTAAGGTGATTATTAATTGAACAGAAGTGGAGCGATGGCCTATGGTGAGGCATCTTAGCCCCCGGGTTCGAAAGCTACTCACTTACCAGTGTACAATTTGGTAATAAAAGATATGATAAAATTAACTTTCAATTAAATTAGCAAATTTGGGGGGGGTATCCCTTAATGAAGTATCTGTAATTTTTATATATATATATATATGCATTTTATTAAATAAATAAATAAGCAGCTAATTGTGTTCCAAAGTTCATCAACAAAACAAAAACTTTATTAAAATAAAGCTGTTAAATAAAGATGTTAACAAAATAATATAAAATACATATATATATATATATATATATATATATATATATATGTACTGTATATACTGTACATATATATAAATATATATATATATATATATATATATATAATAGATCATACTAAAACAGGAAATATTATATTATATACAATGTTATTATATATAAATATAAAAAATACACCGATTATTAGATGGCTTTTATAACTTTTATTCTAGTGTAATTCTTTTCTTTTCTTTTTTTATTTATGAAAACATCTCTGAACTTTTAAGCAGGTCTGCTCAACATTGTGGAACTGTATAATTATGGCACGTTTTATTCTTTTATGATTATTGTTAATAACGCACTTTAGAACCTAGCAGAATGTTTTGATGTTTTTAGGGGGACATCCGACGTTAGCCATGATATATAAAACCCCGCGTGCCACACCCACTTTTTTAACGCCGAGGGGACACTTTATTTGACACTGTCCCCTAATATTTGTGGGCAGTAAAATTTGTATATGTATCGTAAATCTAAATCCAGGATCCATTAAATGAGGCTAAACACGCCTGCTGAGCTTTTCTTTTTTTTGGTGATTTTTATTGCGTTTTTTTTTTTTTTTGGCAGCAACAAAACTCATCCATAATAACTTAGCAGAAATATACAAAACTATACACAAATATAAACAGAAAGAAAGAATAGACAGTTGTGCAACATTCACTCTTTATACTGTTCAAAGATTGTTTAAACGTTCTGTAATACGCATCTTTAATAAATGCCACGATTCATAGTTTTAGGTCTGGCATTATGAAGTCGGGCTGCAGTAAATACGAGTCTGGTTATATGAAGCAGGTTGGTTGCCCAAGTGAACTCTAAATGCAGACCCGGTGTAATCCAGGTTGAAAGGATGGCCTTTTTTGCAGAGGTAAATCCAGCGAAGAGTTTCTTACTTTGATTCAGGCTGAAGTTCGTATGAGAGTCGTCGTTCAGAAGGTATAAACAAGAGTCGGAAGCAAATTCCATCTCTGCAAATTCTGATAATCGTGAGTTAATAATAAATGTCAGATTAAGGTTCGACCGCATTGTATCCCAGTCTGGGGATAATCCTAACATTTCTAATTCTTTATTCCATATAGTCATTATTGGTAGAGGTTTACTGTTAGTCTCTATTAAATTAGAGTATATTTTTGTGACACATCCGTTTGAAGGTAATGTTGGTTCCATGGGACGCCAAATGCCTTGAGTGCTGCTCTTAGTTGAAGGTAAACAAAAAAGAATGAGGCTGGGAGGTTAAACGAGATTTGCAGAGAATGGAATGAAGTAAGTCCTTTGTCATTGTACATGTCTTTGCATGTGTTAATACCTTTTGATGACCAAGTAGGTTCTACGAAAGGTCTTTTTGTCTCTTAAGATATTGTAGTTATTCCAGAGTGGAGTGGAAAGCCAGATTTTGTGTGTTGGTAGAATTATTTTCCCATTTATTTCTTTCCCCTTTATATACTTTTCTGTATAGGCCCAGATTTTTAAAGAGTTTGGTAATCGTAAATTGTTAAGTCTTGCAGTCGGTGAGGGTTAATTAATTTAGATTCAACGGTTCTCCATGGCGTGTTTGGGTTTACATCCAGTAAACTCCGGTTCGGAGTGTTCGGAGTTGTAAGGCTGTAAAATACATCTTGTAGTTTCGTAGTGTTAGGCCTCCTTTCGTTTTTTGGTAATTGTAGGGTTGATAGCCTAATTCTTGGCGTTATGTTATTCCATAAAAATCTGGATGTCATTGAGTCCAGTTTAACAAAAGAATTAGTGGGAGGTGAAAGTGGTGAGATATAGAAGTAAAAATTTAATCGCGGCAATACATTCATTTTAATTATGGAAATCCTACCCTGTAGGGAAGTGTTTTCTATCTTTCTAAGTCAGATTCGATCTTATCAAAGATTGTTAGGTAACTTGTTCTAGTAGTAGTAGTATGTATATATATATATATATATATATATATATATATCAATCCCTAAATATTGAAATGAGTGTTTAATAGGAATTACAGAGGGAATATTGATATGAATATTTAGGTGGCTATTATTGCCGCTGAGCTTTTCTTAACGAAATGATTCTTAACTAGAATATTTATATATACGTGTGTGTGTGTGTGTGTGCGTGCCCTAAAAGCAAAAGTGTATAATTGAATTAAGTGCAGTAACGATTCAGTAGCTGATTAATCCACGGTGAGTGAGAGCTTTATGGCTGGTCCTTTAAAATAATTACATTCTGTTAAAGCAGATGGTAAAAAACCACCACCTGTGCTCTGGATGTACTGTAGATCGGGAAGGGAGGGGGAGGCGGAGGGGGAGGGTCCGGCTGGTCCTCACTGAGGCGGTGGAGGGGTGGCGGAGGGGTAGTGCGGGGTGGGCAGGTCCGCCCGATTTGGACAGATGGAGGCAGCATGGCCACCTCGCCTCGCCTCCGCTCACATATTGGAAAAACGTTCAGCTGCGAGCCAAAGAGCCACGGGAGAGGAGAAAAAAACAATTAACGGAGCGAAAGAAAGGGCTTTTACAACAATCTCAAAACACCCGACGGAGATTCACTTCCAAATGAACCAAAACAAGCTGCGGCACATCACAGACGTGTCGGGAAGTTTCCATTATTTATACCTAAAAAAAGGTCAAATCGGCATCTCCCGTTTTGAATCCTTCCACACGTTACTAAACGCACACACACAAAAGCATTGGGACACACACCCGCCTTTCAAGTGCAACCAAGCAGATCTAGGTATGGTTTTTGATTTAATCTTTTGTTTACAACTTTAAACTTGCTCGGGTACAACAGATCAAGTCCAGTAGGTGCATGCAATCTCACGAGCTTTACATGTACTGTGAAGCATGGTGGTGGGCGGATGAAGTCGTGTTACTGTTGGGTCCGATTAACAAGTGCAAATTCCATGCAGTCAATACCTCAAAAACACACACACACACACACACACACACACACACACACTAAGTGTTTGATCGGAGGCTTTGCGAGACGTGTGAGAGGATTTCAGAATGATGTTCTACAAACACCGGAGCGTCATCACATACACCGGGCCTGCCACTTATGCGCAGATTCACTATAGATCTTGCCGTCTCCATAGCAACCAGCGTGGGATAACATCCTGGCAAATCCCTTCAGATGGAGTTCCAGAGAAGTCATTTATAGATCAGGTGATCAGAGCTTCTAAAGGTTATTACAA
Source organism: Parotocinclus spilosoma (assembly GCA_033117975.1). Lineage (NCBI taxonomy): Eukaryota > Metazoa > Chordata > Actinopteri > Siluriformes > Loricariidae > Parotocinclus > Parotocinclus spilosoma. The sequence goes on from JAVSBV010047610.1 coordinate 4,922, forward strand.
TTAAAAAACCCCCACAAATTACATTAAAGAAAACAACAACAGCAACGAAAAGCTATTCTGACCGAGAGTGCCAATACTTTTGCACATGCCTGTAGGAATGAGCAGGAAAATTGATTCCAAAAAATGGCATACTAAATCTGTAAATGAAAAAAAAAAAAATAATACAAACAGCTTAATAAATAAAATAAAAACGAAAATTTTTTTTTTTTTTTTGGCCAAATATAAAGTGGATAAATTGTCATTATAAAGCGGAAAATAAATTAAAATAATAAGTGTTTGTGTATCATTTATTAATGCATTTGATATTAATGCTTACAATATAAATATAAATAATAGTATAAAGTGAATACAATCACGATGCAATTAATTCTAACGATTCAGTTTTATTCATTTTTAAAACCATTTTCCCCCTTTTTTATCTATAAGCTGAGAATAATAATAATAATAATAATAATCTTTATATTTATCTATTATATTTCCCTCTATATGTTATCTTTATTTATTATAAATATTTTCATATATTAATAGTACAATATAAAATATTAAATAGTTGCATTTATATACATCTACACTAAACGTCACTTTATAAATAAAAATATATGATTAAATAATAATTGAATTATAATAAAATAATAATGTATTATTTATAGTCATTAATTGCTCACATCAACAATAGATAAATTAGTAAAAAGAAAGTAAATAACAAAACAAACAATTAAAATGATTACACATTAAGCTCCTGAAGCTGAAGATATTATATAAATAATAATGAATCTAATCATATATAATAAAACAAAATATAATAACGAAATAGAAATATATAACAATAGTAATACAAATATAAATAAAATATTAATAATAATAATAAATGTAAATTATTCAAAGAAAGTCTAAACTAATTTATTATAACAAAAATAAGGGGATATTTCATTATTTGATGTTTTATTTTGAAATATAAATAAAATTAAGGATGTCATAACATGGGTATGGATATGGACCTCATCTGTGTCGCACAAATAAATAATTAATTAATAATGAAGACACTTTTAGACATAATGACTGCATTAAAACAACAGTAATGTTTTTGGTGTAACAATGACTTAAGCTACTGTGGAAGCTATTTTATATTTACATGTTCCTCGCGTTTCATAGAGAGTTATTTCATTAAAAAGGGATTCGTATTTGGTATGTTCTCCTTTTGTTGCATGGACTCCAACAGTTGGTGTAAGATCTGATAATCTATCGTATCCAGTATGGCGCTTTAGGCTAGCTGAGTGTGGAGGAAAGGTCATGACCTTTTTTGGTCTTTGAGTAGTTGTTGAAGACCTTTGAGTTGTGTTTAGCTCGTTATCCTGCTGTACTCGAGGTAAATCATGAACTCCGTCGATGAGGGTAAGCTTTTATCCGACCGAAGGCGTGACTTTGTTCGGTGAGACGTTCTTGTGAGTTCTTCTGTTAAACATAATCGTAGCTATGTTGCTAACGCTTTAACCTGGTGGGAGGATGCGGAATAAGGACTGGACCGGTGTGGAGAAAAAATGGGCTTCGATTTTTTTTATCCTTCCACCTTCGGTGCAGTAAAGAGGACGATTTATTCTTTAATCCGTTTAAGGGCCGCGGCGAGTTCGATTGTTTGCGTCGGCGGCGTGATTTATGACTTCAGTTAGGAGAGGGGCAGCGATTATGAAAAGGACGATTGCTCTCGATTTCTTCAGGCAGGATGAGAAGGAAGGTCTGGATCGTTCAGAGAGGCAGGAGGAAGAAAGTATATATGATAATTACAGAGGAGGAGGAGGGAGGATGAAGAGTCAGATATGAGCCGGAGAAAGAATGATTTCACTTGCCATCTGTTAATTACAGAACAGGGATGACAGGAGGAATGAAGGCCAAAGAAAGGTGCTATTAAAGAAAACACAAACGCCATTATAGTTCTCAGCTTTCTCGCATTTTTCTCACACACATGTTTTTATAATAATAATAATAATAATAATAATAATAATAATAATAATAGGTTACACTTAAATAGCGCCTTTCACAAACTTTAGGTCGCTTTACAAAAAAACATAAACAAAAAAGCAGTAAACAAAAATAACATTAAAGCAAATCAGAAATTGAAGGGGTGATGTGTTCATAACGTTTGGTACCAGTAAGGATCCTAGCGGCAGAGTTTTGGACTATTTGGAGGTGGCGCAATGACTTTGATGGTATTCCATAAAGTAATGAATTGCAATAATCCAACCGAGAAGTCACAAAAGCATGACTACGTGTCTCGGCCGCTGTATTGGACAGCAGGGGGCGTATACGGGCAATATTACGGAGGTGGAAAAAAGCAGATTTAGCCTGAGATTTAATATGTGGTTCAAAGCAGAGTACAGGGTCGAACAGAACACCAAGATTTCGAACGGTAGCAGAAGGTGAAATTGTTATATTATTAATGGAGAGAGTAGAATTGGACAAGGTGGCGACGGTGGTTTTAGAGCCAACAATTACGAACTCAGTTTTCGTTGTGTTCAATAGGAGAAAATTAGAACTGAGCCAGGAGCTTAATTCCATAATGGATTCCGTTAGGTAACTGGGTGGAAAGGGGTCGGACGGCTTAAAACTTAGATACACCTGTGTGTCATCAGCATAACAATGAAATTTTAGCTTTAAGCTACGCAGTATATTGCCTAGAGGGAGAATGTAAAACCACCTGGCTATTAGTTTTTGTGTCTTTATGCGTTGTTCTGTCTGCCTTATAGCCCCGCCCATGAAAAACGTCCCTGATTACACCACGGATGTCACCGGCACCTCCCTTGTAATCTCCTGGAGTCCTGTGCCGGACGTCGGATATAAGGTAGGCTTCAAAATGTCTCTGTTTTGCCTTTTTTAATTTAAAGGGTTTAGGGTTGTTTTAAAAATCAAGCTTGCACTTGCAGTTGACCGTGAGGCCCAGCGAAGGCGGTGAAGCCCCCAGGGAGGGGACATCTGAGTCGGGCAGCATCTATATCTCAGGTCTGACCCCTGGAGTGGAATACACGTACAGCTTACAGCCGGTCATCGATGGCTACGAAGACGGCAGCCCCATCACACGCCGCATTATCACACGTACGGCCGCAAAGACAATCTGATCTTATGAGTTTTCAGATGGTAGGCCGTGATCTGGTGCTCTGTCAGAACTGACTTCATGTGTCTCTTCTTCCTCTCTTTAGCTCTGCCTCCACCCACAGACCTCAACTTAGAGTCTAATCCAAGCACTGGAGCAGTGACAGTCCAGTGGAACCATCCCAACACTCCAGGTCAGTACTGTTTGGGCGATATGATGACTTTAGATAGGGATGGAAAAAACTACGGGAAAAACTATGTAACCTCCTGAGACCCTGCGTCCTCATATGTGGACATTACATATCCGCAATATTAGCAATAATAGAAAGCTACAACATTATACTCAATAATCATAAACAAGTACTCATATGAGAACATTGTTTTTTGCACAAAGACAAATTTTATTTTGAATACTTGTTATGTCCTACTAATCACAAATAGCCAGGTGAAATTAAAAATGCACACCAAGCAAAAGGTTAAGATGCTTGTTGGTAGAGGTGGCAGAGGTTCTTTATTTAAGTAAAAGTCCACTCACCTGATAAGAAATACTCAAGAAGAAGATGAGGTATGGGTAATACATCAATTGAGTGGCAGGTGATATACTGCTGGGGGTGACCAGAAGCAGGTCAAACTGGACAAGAGTGCCCCACACTAAGGGTGTATGGTCACCCAAGTGTACCAGCACAGTGATGGGACATGGACAGGATCAGATTATCCAGCAGTTCTTGTGGAATCTTATTTATATTCATTGTAAAATATCAAAATATTATGAGTGGTGTGTACAAAAATAGATTCATAAACGCCAAACTAAAAGGGCTGTTTTAAAAATGTAATGAAAAAGAGTATAGTAGTAAATGTAGTAAATAAAAATTAAAAAATATTAAGTTACAGAAGTAATCTGTAATCAAATATATGTGAAATAATAATAATAAAGTACAGATACCTAAAAAATACAGTCCAATAATGAAGTTTTTTTTTTAATGAAGTTTTTACTTTACCATAATTAACACTTTACCATAATTAACTTTTCTTCCTCAGATATTACGGGTTACAGATTATCCTACGCTCCCACCAAGGGCCAGCAGGGCAACTCAATGGAGGAGTTTATTAATGCTGGAGAGACCTCGTTCACCCTGGAGAACCTGAGTCCAGGACTGGAATACAACGTCAGTGTGTACACCATGAAGAATGACATTGAGAGCGCTCCCGTCTCCACCACCTTCACTCTGGGTACGTACGCACAATGTGCCGAAAGGGTTAACGCATCCTGAGATTGAGTTACGGGGAAATGGTTCTTAAATGATGGTTTTACGCAAGCCAGTATGAGTTATTGTCTTAAAACCACAACTGTAAACTTTTTCCTAGCAGAAGCTGTGCTTTGAAACTAACTCCCTTTGATGTAGCCAAACCGCTTATTCCGGGCATAAAGGAAGCGGTTTCAATTACATCAAAGATCAATGAAAACAAATTCAGCACACTAGGGCTGCTACATGTCAACAAACTATAGCTTCTGATCACATTAATATGATGTTTTTCATTGCAAATTAGTTTTGCTCCCTTTTTGCTGTAATGACAGCATTCATTCGCTCGAGCTGCACAAGTTGGTGCAAACTCTGATTACCCATTGTCTCTGAGTGCCCCCATAAAAGCTTGACAGGTTTTAGGTCAGGTGATTGTGAAGGAAAGGTGATGACAGTCAAATTCGCTACGCTTATAATGCTGGTTAAATGCTTCACAATGAAAAATGTTGCATTAAATTGATTAATTTTTACTATTGGGTTTAGTAATTTACTTTGAGTTTTGACTCAAACATCAAAATTCTTAAAGAAATCATTAAACGTTTTTTCCTGAATATTACCACGGCAGGAACGATGATTTCCCAATGATATGTTCCTCAGCCTTAATGAAAACTGTATTGAATTTGTTGCTTTGACCTACGTGCTATGATGCCACCACTGTACCCAAAGTCCACCATTTAGACTTTCTACCATCCAGAAGCCCTGCTGCAGCAGCTTTTGGTTTTTAGCACCGCGAAACTGCTAGCCAGCCTCAAAATGTGACCTAAATGACCCTCTCTGTGCAGTTCCTGACTCTAAGGGAAAGAAAACTACATCTAGCTTGGATGTATTTGTGAAGTCATGCAGTTTGTATAGTATTTCGTATAAAACAAGAAGGAAGAATACACAGAGATAAACCTGTGGGAATAAGTGTCTGACTGCCTGGAATAAATACCATATCATTTCCCATTACATATCAAATGAAACAGGATGTGATTTTTGTTGATGGATTCCATCCAGAAAATATCATTCCATTATATCAGGGATCTTTTGGTCCTTGTTTTCCGATTGCCTGGTGTCGTCATAGCACTTAACCCATAATTAACACCATGGTTCACTGTTTCCGTGCTGAACCATGAGGAATGTGTGTTAAGGCTTCACTCTTGCCTCTGTGTGTGTGTGTGTGTGTGTGTTTCTCTTCCTCCATTTAATCCTTTAGATGTGCCCCAGCTAACAGACCTCCATTACATCAATGTCACCGACTCCACCATTGGTCTCACCTGGAGCCCCATTAACTCCACGTCCGTTACGGGTTACCGCATCACGGTGGTGGCTGCGGGTGAGAGCGTCCCAATCTTTCAGGACTTTGTCGAGCCCACGACGGGCTTCTACACTGTGCACGGCCTGGAGCCTGGCATCGGCTACGACATCAGTGTCATCACCGTCACTGAGAATGCCGAGAGTGAGCCGACTACCATCACGCAGCAAACAGGTGTGTAAATAGCACCAGTAGGAGGTCAGAGCGGTCACATGACCGGTGCTTGGCATTTCTAGGTGTATGTATGTGAAGCGACACGGTGCCTGCAGGGTTAAACAGTCTACAAGCTTTTCCAAAGGAGCAGCACAGATGTTGTTCCTACGCAGTTAATGCAAAGTAACTCAGTATACAGTGCATCCGGAAAGTATTCACAGCGCTTCACTTTTTCCACATTTTGTTACATTACAGCCTTATTCCAAAT
>JAVSBV010047651.1:0-11020 GCA_033117975.1 Parotocinclus spilosoma
CTTTTAAATGTTACATTTACTCAGATTAAACTTTTGATCTGTCATCTATGTTCTATTACGAATAAAATATTGACATTAGCAATTAATATTATAATTGTATAACCTATTATGAAGATCATGATGATTATAATGATGATGATTATTATTATTATTATTATAGGATAATTGCTAACATGTTTGAAGTTGCGGAAGGGGACGAACTGGACGATGTCTCGTAGGACCGGTTCTCCTTTGGGGGAGCGTAGAATTCCGTCGTCTCCATCCAGGATCTGCATGTCGGTGAAATCAGCATTTCCCACACCGACGATGATGATGGACATGGGCAGGTGAGAGGCTTGGACGATGGCTTCCCGCGTATCGGCCATGTCGGTAATAACGCCGTCCGTCAGGATCAGCAGGATAAAGTACTGCTGCAAAGAAACATAGATAGGATGTGACGTCAGAGTGGGACAGGAAGTCCAGGAGATCCACCAAAATAGAGAAGAAAGAGTAGAAAAAGAAAACAGAAAAGAAGAATAAGGGAGGAAAAAGGAGGAAGAAAAGAAAAGAAAGAAATCAAATAAATGAAGGTGTGTGTGTGTGTGTGTGTGTGTATACCATTGCTTGTCGTGTGTGTAGTTCTTCTGAGGCAGATCGTGCCACTTTTTGGATGATGGGAGCTATGTTGGTTGGCCCATACAACTGGAGTTTTGGTAAACAGTTTTGGTAGGCTTCGACCACACCCTGTATACCTACACACACACACACACACAATATACACAATATACACAAAACACACATAAATCAATACATAGATACACACAAAATCATGCATGTGTTACTGAAACAAGACATGAAAAGTAAACTAATCAAGATACAAAGAAAAATAAAAGAACAAAGATTTGGGGCCTCTCTTATGGAGACAAACACAGGAACAGAAGAGAGGATTCAAAAGACACCTCGATCAATGAATCACACACACTCACACATACACACACTCACACACTCACACTCACAAACACACACTATATATATATATATATATATGTATGTATACGTATATATATACATATATAAAAGGCAAATGAAAACAGAAATAGATCTAAATAAAAGGGTAAAAACAAGTGTTTAAATATTTTTTATTTGGCTTTAGCAGCAACATGAGGAAAGAAAGAAAGCAAGGAAGAAAGAACGTATTGGAGAAAAAGAAAAGACGATGGAAAAGTGAAATGATTTTTCTAAACAAAAAAACGAGATGGAAAGAAAGGAAAGAACTTGTACCTGCACATTCGGGATTATCCTCGTTAAAGTTCACAGCAAAATCATGTGACACCTACGAGCACGTACGCAAAAAATCATGACCAACAGCATAGTGAAAAGGTTCACAGAAATTGTACGGTACAAATTAACTCCGTAATAAAAGTACCATCGTAATATATTTACCTTGAAATCTGGAGGAATCCGAGCGCCGAAACCAAAGGCCGGAAACATTTTATCACTGCGCAGACACAAAAATTAATGTGTGTGTTTTAATCTAAACCTTTTAAAATCCCCTCAGAAAGAAAGAACAAAAGTAGTTAAAACTTAAAAATAAAGCTAGTAAATGATAAAGGCCCAAGAATAGAAAAAAAACAAGGTAAAATAGGAAGACGATGCCAATAGTATAGAATAGTACAGAAATACAATGTACAAAAAAAGAAAGAATGAAAAAGCTGAAAATTGCACTGGCAGAAAAAAGTAAAGATTGATTGTCAGAGTAAAAGAACAAAATTTTGAAAAAATATGAAAAATACAGAAAAAAAACCCAGAAAATAGACAGAAATAAAGTAAAAAGTGAATTAGGGAAAGAGAAGGTATATTTGGGGAAATTACTTTTATCTGAAGATTAAGGTGATTCATGATTTTCCCCCCATTTTATAAAGTAATTTTAGTATTTTCAAGAAAGAAAGAAACGAAAAAAAAAAAGGTGACAACGAAAAGGAAAGAAAAGTGTCAAATAAAGTTTGTAGTTTTAGTGACATGACCTTAAGTTAAAATTGAGTTTATTACCTTAATTAAATAAATGATAAAGTTATAAAGCATTATAAGGTTTATTTACGACTCAGTAATCAAACGGGTCTCCAAAAATAAACCTGGAATCATTAGAGCTAGATCAGCTGATCTAAAATCGCTCCTGAGTCTCTCACTCATCTTCTGAGCTCCTGTTCATCGACTCGAGAGTCAATGTCAAATCAACTTTGAACCTGCAGCCGCTTCGATGCGACCTGAAAGACCTTGAGCAAGAAGTGACAGGATACAACCAGGAGAATCGATCAGGCAGCACAGAGACTTTAAAGTGCTCGAGGTGGAGCTTTATCACGCGCTAATAAATGTTGTCCCGTTATAGAGAGAAAACGGATTCATTCATTTATTATTACACTCATGAAAAAAATTATTTTATGCAAAACTGATTTAGTAGCTTATAGCTGATTCAGGACGACGGGGCTGAACGGCACTAACGTGGTGGCTCATGACTTTTTGCTTTTTTATTATTAAACGATGTCCTGCCTCTCACCTGTCGTAATCCTGACAGATCTCTCCCACAGCGACCAGAGCTTTCAGATACTCGTTTGGCTGGTATGGGTGGATGTAGTGTAACGAGCAGCTGTTCCTCGGATCTCCGTTAGAAGCCGTGAAATCAACAGCGACCTGCAGAATAATTATAAATCACAATTACCAGATTCCAGAAATAAAAATGATTCATTAAGGAAAATCTGCTTCAGTGAGAAGAAACTGATTCAGTGAGGAGAAACTGATTCAGCCAGGAAAATCTGATACAGTGGGGAGAAACTGATTCAGTCAGGGGAAACTGATTCACTTATAATAAACTGATTCAGTGAGAAAAATCTGATTCAGTGAGAAAAATCTGATTCAGTGAGGAGAAACTGATTCAGTGAGGAGAAACTGATTCAGTGAGGAGAAACTGATTCAGCCAGGAAAATCTGATTCAGTCAGGATAAACTGAATCACTTAGGATAAACTGAATCACTTAGGATAAACTGAATCACTTAGGATAAACTGAATCACTTAGGATAAACTGATTCGCTCAGGACAATGTTTCTTGCTGCTATTTATTTTTGGCTGCAGCAAAATTAATCAGGCATGTAAAGAAATTAATCATTTTGCTGTTTTGTCTCCTCTTTAGCAAACGTCCTTATTAAGAATTAAAATGGTAATTAAATGGTGCACAACTTCCATGGAATAAAAACAGATCAGCACAACCTAATTAAAAAAGTCCAACTGTTTACAAATTGCCTAAATCGTTCTCATTTCGGTTCAGTTTGGCTAATGAGACCAAGCCAAATCAAATGGGCTCACAAAGTCTACTGCAGACTTCACTTAAATTAGGAATTGGGGGAAAATGATGTAAACAAGAGCACTTACAGAAACCGCTTAGCTAATATCAGTAGAAACACCAAATGATTTTCGCTTAATGACTCAGAACTGATTCAGTCTGAGGAAACTGATTTGTTAAAACAAATCTGATTCAGTATGACAAAACTTAACAAGGTGGCAAATCAAAACAGAATACAAGAAGAAAAAAAAATAAATTCAATTTTAAAAAATCAATATTTAATTATTACATAACGAGGTCAGGTTTGCTTAAATGGACGATGATGCACATCTGACTCACTGTGAACTGGATCTGGCAACCCCCCATGATATAATCCAGGAACGAGTGCATCTTTATGATCTGCAGTGCGAGAGCAGATGATGACATGAATATCTAAGCACAGACGGATCCAAAGTGTTTGAAATCATAACCAATAAAACAATGATCAATATTTTAAAGACTTTTGCTAATATCCTCAAACTGGGAAACTTTAGAGATATCCCTTGACCTGATACTTGTCATTGGACTGTGGCAGGAAACCCAGGCAGGGACATGGAGAACTTACAAAACACCACACAGACCAATGTCATCCTGTTATACGATTCTGAGGATCTGGAGCTATGGAATTGACACTGAAAAGGCTTATTACAGGTTCTAATTCCTAATCTAATCCTATCTAATTTGGACCGTTGACCCCAGGTGACCCTGTTGGAAGGCTGATAGAGATTTACTTTACCTTACACTGATTCAAAATTACGATCCCGGAGTTCCTGTAATTCTTCTTCTTCGTTTTATATTTGGGGTTAATACACTGCCACTGCACCTGCAACCAACAGAGAGAGAAGCTCTAATAATTCCCAGCACTTAGCGTATTCCAGTTTAATTAAGACACAGGGGTGGTGCGATATCAGGATGAAGAGAGGCCCCGGACCTTCAGGTTCCTCGGCTCATTTTGACACAACGCCTAGAAGAACAATGTGAGCGGCAACAATGAGGCGCGAGGAGAAAGAGGCGCTGCTGGCTCGCTTCAACGCCATTCAGGAAAGTGCCTGCAAAACCGAGATATCTCACAAACCCTGTGTTAGAAACGAGAGCCTGAAGTAATGTCCAGCTCATTTATCATGGAGAGACGGTTCAGTGACAAGTCCAGAAACTCCAAAGTCCACAGAAAATAAGACAGAAAAGTTGCAGGACTCAGAAAATGCATGGAGAGACAAAGAAATGAGATTCAGTCTTGCGTGAAACTCGACAACATTACAGTAAAGAAGCAGGGTTTTTCTGTAAACGCACTATTCAAACTTCATGTCTAAATTCCACCCAGGATTGAACCCAGACCCAGACTCTCTGCCTGTGCCATTTTTTCCAGCACTTGGTAGACACTGATGAATAACTGCCATTAGAGCTCCATGATTAGAAGGCTGAGAGCTGAGACCCTTAAACCTCACCTGCTCAGATCTCTCCCAAATAATAAATAATTACAAACCACAAAGTTCTGCAGAGGTTTACCGTTACCTGTTTCCCATCGGTCGCTCCTCTCATCTCCTTAAACGTGGCTTCAAACTCGCCGATGAAGTCGTGTTTCCCGTTCGAGTCCCAATCCCACACCAAGCACTGAGCAAAAAATACAAATAAATAAAACATATTTATATTCTGGAGCACAGATATACCTGGGGGACAAGAAAACAGAACACAAAAACAGAAACAGAAAAACAAACTTACTCTGATTTCTCAAACCTTAATGGATTTAGCCTAGATCACTCTACTGTACCTCAATTCCACCAGATCCCTGTCAGGTACAATAAGTGATCCCAGCTGTAACTGATCTGCAGTAGATCCCTATCGTACTCAACCTGGCAGGAGTGGAATGATCTGCTAATCCATGTGAGTGAAACAGAAGAAGCAATAAAGGTCAGGTGACTCAATGTCACGTCCCGTTTAATCACAGCGAGCTAAATGAACAATGTAATTAAGGAATAAGATGTTGCCATAAGAAGTAGCCGTAATTATAGACAAATCAAACAGGAATCCATCATTATTTTGGCATCTACACAGAGAATATCATTAAACAAACACTACGTAAATCTTTTTTCTTAAACTGTTATAGTATGAATACTCGTTCGATGTGAATCCTGACTAAAATCACGTCAGTCTTTTGACCCCACGTTGGCCAAGCCATCTTTTCCAACCACCAATCACATTCAAGTCCAACTTTTACCTTATCCAGTAAGTTTTAACGTCCTCACAGTCAGTTTAGAAAGCACGACACACACCCCCAATCCTCCTCCCCGGGTCGGACCCACATTCCTTATTTAGCACATAAATAATAAATGAAGAGAAAAAACAGTTCCACACTACAGTCTCCACCGAGTCGCTTTTATTTATTCATTTATTCTGTGGGCTGTTCAATGGCCCGTGTGCCATTTTGGTTGGATCTGGGGTGAATTTAATACTGCTAGTGTGAAATTTTGCTCTAATGCCTCCCTCTAGTAAATCGAGAACGATTTTAGTGACAACAACAAATCAGAAAAGTTGGGACGGTATGGAACATTTCTTTTGAATTTCATTTTACTGCATACAGTAAGAACCAGAGATATTGGATACAGGGTCAGACCTCATTTCATTTGTTAATAAACATACATTACAAAAAAGGGGAATTTAGGGCTAGTGATGAGGCAAAAAAATACATCATGACTGCTTGAGGTCCAAAGGGTTGGTCCAGTTTATCGTTCCTCAAAGAACTGGAGACTGGAAAGATTGAAATTCAGTAACCTGGAGGAATTTCGGTGCATAAAGAGCAGAGGCCCAAGCTTAAGCTGAAGAGGCGTGATCTGTGATTATTTTTTGTACTTTCTTTTAAATGTGTTACAGGCCTGATATAAAGGAATGGATGTTTACTAACAAAGCTACACAGGGGTAAGTATCGGAGAGAAACCCCTGGAGTGTTGTGTTCTCCACATCCACATATTAGGTCTGAATTACTGCTTCAGTCGAGCAGAACAAAAACATGGAGTCATGAGACGAGGCACAGAATATGATCCTGTTTGTACGACATTAATTGTGTGAATAACAGCCCCAGCGAACGAATCGCAGGTTTGGCATCAGCCTTCAATAAACAGTTCCTGTTTCCTGTGGTGCGTCATTCACGCCAAATCTGGCCTGTATTGATGAAGCGGGTGTCCACTGTGAAGAAAAACACATCTCTAAAAGTGACATCTGACCACGGGTTTGCAATTTAAATCGGTCGCTTGCTAAACGAGGACGAACAAGATCTCGAACAACAATAACGACTGGAAAAGCAAACCTGATGCACTGCGCATCCTAGCTCATTTTTTGTCGGTATGCAGTTTATTTCTGTACAAGCTTTAAACATTTAAACATTGAAATATGAAACGATTCCATCCCATGTTTGGATAAATTAGAATGGCTAAACTGAGTTTCTAAATGTAACTGTAAAAAACAAGTTCTTACTAAATTCCAGTCAACGTTTGAAGAACTTATCCAGTGTGATCTGACGCGCTTTTGCTGTGGCTAATTGGTAACTTGTGGCTTTTTTTGTAGTAAATGGAAATGTAAGCAAAGACCTGTAGGTGGCAGTAGAGGGCTGGGGAGAAACTCGGGAGTCTTCAGTTAGTGATGCCAAAGACGAGAGTTTCTTCACGAATATTACATACTGTACACGTTCTTTGGTCCGATTAAGCGTAATTTTGGTCCAAATAAGCGAATTACGTTACACATACTTAATAGGATTTGTTTCGGACTTTAGGATTTGGTCCGAATAAGCAGCTAGTCCTATTAACCAGTGGTCCAATTAACCGAAATCGACTGTACTATAATTTAATTTGTTTATTGTCTTTGCATGTCAGATACTACAGATTATAACGATTGTAATCTTGGCCTCAAATGGCACCACTCCATCGTAGTGCAGAACTGGTTTTTCAACGAATCTCAATTTGATCAACATGGCAACATTCCCTCTTCTGCTTTAGACACTCAAATCCATTTTCTAAAAACAAGAAGACACCTAGAAACATCTGTTTTCTGTTCAGTATGGGGACATGCATTTCCTCCACACTTAACCGACCCAGGTTGTAGGCAGAACCCTAGATAAAATAATGGACATGTATAATGAACATTTAATTTATAATTTAAAGATTCAAAGAGCTGGAAAAGAAATATGATATCCCCGCAAAGCGCCTATTAAAATATTTACAATTCAAAGCTTTATTCTTGAGGTTCAGAAGCAATCTCTTATCAAAAGATCTTATTCTTTTCTCCCAAAAGCTCTTAGAGCAGTGAGATATCTTATTTGTTTAATACATTGGAAGGGGGACCCTTAGGGAATCCTCTGATCGTCTGGAAGAGGGATTGGAACGTGGAAACCCAAAAATGAAAAAGAAAAAAAATGGGAAATGATAAGGCTAGGAACTAGACTATTAATTTGATTGTATTCTCTTTCTGCAGCATTAACAAATCAGCCCGCCTTTCATAACTGATAAACATTTTAACTCGATCGTCATCCAAATTGGGGGTACTAACATCAGTATTTTGAATGTGGTCCAAGGTTCGAATAAAATGGAACCCAGTATCTTGCATTACCATATATACACTGCTCAAAAAATAAAAGGGAACACTTGGAGTTACGTTGTGCTGTTTAAGTGTGTTGTTTTATTTTTTGAGTAGTGTATATAATAATAAACATGTAAAAAGTGTGAGCTGTGTGATGATCACCTTGAGGATCCTCTCGTGATGTCCGCTGCACAGACAGTTTAACGAGGTTTTGAAGGTTTTCCATACCGGGTTCAGGTTGTTCATCACCGTCTGTAGGAGAACACATGGAGGAACTATTGAATAATTTACAGGAACCTCTGTCTGCATTTCATTTACAGAAAAGTCTGTCTGGACTTCGGCTTCACAAAGCTGGGATTTAAACCAGTGCAAAAATCTGTAACTGAAATCTGAATTTCTTTGGATTCCCTACATCTAAATGATTTTATGTTTACAAAAGAAAGCCTTTAATCAAAACAACAACTGTTAAGTAGGGTGTAGGATGCATACTAGCAAAAGCAGTGCCCATTGCTCCAATGATTGCCGTTTTAGAAGAACAGCTCCAACAAATAATCCAAACTCTTTGCCTTGACAATGTTTTCATGCTCCAGGATGAAGATGCCCACAAGAACTGGGAGATTTTCTTAGTTTCAGACACGTTTAGGCTGCATTCTATCTGAAAATTGTCTAAAAGTCTTTCACATGCACCTTTGCAGTTGATTAAACATTATATATGTGGTCCCTTAGACTGATTTTCCACCTCGCTTACTTCTTCATTTAGTCACTGAAGATGAGCGATGCAATTTTCCAGATAAAAAATAATCTTTCAACGATCAATCCAAACAACTCCACTCAAAGTCTCTTATTTATTCCTGTTATTTATAACATCTTAGCGGTTGAGTATGTTCTAAATTTCAGCTTTCTTTAGCTGCAGCCTACAGTCTTACCTCTGTCCTGTACACGAGCTGCTGGGTGGCATCATCGTTTACTCTGTAGATCTCCAAAAACGGATCCGACTTGCTGAAAAAGTCCTGGAGACAACAAATTAACTTAAATTAAAATAAATAAAGTTTAATGAAGCAAACTGTAGAGGTCACAGTGTTTTGGAATAACTACCTCAGGGGGGAGATGGTGTGTGTGTGTGGGGGGGGGGGTGATTTAAATCAGGCCACAGAATTATTTATTCAGGGCATTTCCACGGGCGTCCTCATTTCAACCTGATGGACCTTTAGACTGCCACTGGATAGTGAGTGAAAGAATAAGTTAAATTGAATATTGGAGGGGATCTGCCTCCAAGATTCCAGTATGAAATCCAATAAAACCAGCACAGGTAGAACTGGTTTTATCATTGCTGTGATTAAAAAACATTTGCCAATACTAGGGATATCAATAACGAAGCAGGACGAGGAAAAACTACACATGAGACAGTGGTGAGATTAAGGAGTCATTTTACTGATTTGATTCATTTGAAGAAAGTTAGCCATTTAGGGACCCACCTTATCATCCAGTTTCCTGGCGCTAAACGAAAGCTCCACATAGTCGTCGTTGCCAGTCAGTTCCTCAGCCGTGACCTGAAGAGACCAACGATGGCCTTGTATTAACACTTTTTAAATTTCATGCACATTTTTTAACACAGTCCAGCTCATAAGGGATATCAAAAGGTGCACCATGATGGAAGATTTTCCCACAGTGTTGCTGCGTTTCAACAGAACTTTGGACAGCTTTCGCTGGGACACAATCTGTTGTGGGACCGAAAACACACAGGGACGCCATCAATTCACTCGTCCCGAAAAGACACAGGTGTTTAAAACTGATACTGTACATTATTGTGCATATGTGTGTGTGTGTGTGTGCACAAGTACTTGTCCCAGGGTGCACTCCATGGCCCCGAGGCAGTCGGCCTCTCGGATGCCGTTGCTGCTGCTGCTGATGTCGTAGAGTTCATAGCGGAGACGCTGCACCTCCTCGAAGTAATAATCAAGGGTGAAGATTTTGGAGAAGGTGGGGTTAATGGAGCTCCGGATCACCTCCGTTCTGTCGACCTGCACAGGGAAGACGAGCATCTGATCTGTGATAGTATATATTTTCAGTATTTACGTGAACACGGTGATAGAACATGAGTGACAGAAAACTTTGGCTTTTTAATTCCCAAACCGAATGACTTTTCTTATCTGTTAATCCCTCAGCAGTCTAGACGTAGTTTAGCTTCAGTGCCTCAGCACTCCTGCAGTGGATTAGAAGCTGCTCTTCGTTTACAACTTCACCGTGACCTGGTGCTTCACCTCGCGCTAATCTCATTTTCAAAAACGCTTAACATGTGGATCTTGGTGTCAGACCTCACAAATGAAATGGAGGCTTGGACAGATTGTCTCTATCTCTGGAATCGTCTGTCATCCCCCCCCCTCTGTATTTTCCAGATGTGGATGATGTAGGATTACATCATATGTCTGTCAGGCTCTGAGTGACATGTGATTTCCCCTGAGACTCCAGTCATATAGCTTCAGTCTGAACAAGCTTTGATTCCTCCAAAAATCCTCCTCAGCAGAAACACACAAGCAAGAAGTGATTAGAGCTCTGAAACTCTCGACGGCTCAGCGTTTGGCTCTGCACGCGTCCTTATTTAGGATGTTCACTGGCCTCGTTAGACCTCATGACCTCCTTTTGAGCTTCCTTCTCAGACCATAGATTCAAACTTTTAACTACTCTAGTCGAGCAAAAGTAGAGCTGAACCAAATCAAGATCTTGTTACGAGAAGTGTTTTTTTATTAGGACCCAAGTATGCAGGATAAGCATATCCCACGACGTATAATAATAATGGGGAAATAATATACAAAGCGGATTCCAAAAAAGTTGGGACACTAAACAAATTGTGAATAAAAACTGAATACAATGATGTAGATATGGCAAATGTCAATATTTTATTCGTAATAGAACATAGATAACAGATCAAAAGTTTAAGCTGAGTAAATGTAACGATTAAAGAAAAAATATGTTGCTTCAAAATTTCACAGTGTCAACAAAGCCCAAAAAAGTTGGGACAAGTAGCAAGTGGCTGGAAAAAGGAAATTGAGCATATAACGAACAGCTGGAAGACCAATTAACACTAATTAGGTCAATTGACAA
>JAVSBV010047661.1:0-10000 GCA_033117975.1 Parotocinclus spilosoma
CTCGGCGGTTCCTGTTAAACTCTGGGGACTCTGGGATATATTAGATCGTAAGTCTACACACTGTAGGTTCTCATAGTGTGGGTGTTGGACGTGGGAGAAATGGGAGGGGTACAAGACCTGAGCCGCTTTAACCTTTAAAAGGACAAACCGTTATGGCCGGACGACTGGGTTTGGAGCATCTCCTAAACAACAAGGTTTGTGGGGTGCCCCCAACTAAACAGGGGTCCCAGGAGGGCCGTGTTGGCACACCTCGAAACTTAGCCAGTTTGGCCTGAATGGACAGAGCCACTGTGGCACAAGAAGAAGGTGGCCCAGCCCGATGTGAATGGTCTAAAACATGGGCACTGTGTATGGGCAGTGATGGCACCAGGAGCGAGTCATGTTTTGGGTCCTGTTTAGGGTCCGGGCATTTTGGGGAGGTCCATATAAAGCAGGTGGGTTTAAGGCTTTGGCTGATTGAGAGCGAATACTTGCTATTATTGAGAATTTTCCCAGCAGGCACTTGGGCTTAAGCACAGGTAGTTCAAGGTACTTAACGAGCCCAGCAGACCGTGAGATCAATTCCGTCCAACATACATTATCACACCTCCTTGTGTGTGTGTAAGTGTGTGTGTGTGTGTGTGTGCAGCCTTGTGTTGGTTTCCACGGCATAAATTTTTCAAAGTGGCTCCCACCGAAGGTTGTCGGAATCCAATACGTTATCGATCGGCTGCAGGTTCGTGTGTGAGACTCCGTTAAATATCTCAGAGCTAGCCGTGACCTCCTGATACGTTACCATTATTAAAGGGCTCGAGGAACCTCGTTAAGGGAAGCGCCCTCACTTTCCTTACTGTACGAGTGGGCAGCGGCCACTAGTGACGGGCCATTCGGATGCTCGTTAGCGCGATTAACCCGGTTCGTTTAGGCACGAAGACGCGGTCGAGTAAAGGTGCTACCTGAGCTGCTCGGCGGTTCCTGTTAAACTCTGGGGACTCTGGGATATATTAGATCGTAAGTCTACACACTGTAGGTTCTCATAGTTGGGGTGCTGGACGTGGGAGAAATGGGAGGGGTACAAGACCTGAGCCGCTTTACCTTTTTAAGGGACAGACCGTTATGGCCAGATGACAGGGTTTGGAGCGTCTCCTAAACAACTAGGTTTGTGGGGTGCCCCCACTGAACAGGGGTGCCAGGAGGGCCACGAGGTGTCGTGTTGGAACCGAGCGAATCTTAGCCGGTTTGGTCTGAATGGATAGAGCCACTAGAAGAAGGTGTGTACTTGCACGTTAGCACAAGCATCTGATCGGCTAAATTGCTGGGCGGCGACCCGGTTCGTTTTGGCACGAAGACACGGTCAAGTAAAGGTGCTACATTGAACCGGGTATCACAACGGGGAAGGAAGGTGATTTAAACGTGACGCCATTGGTGCTGTAGATCAGACCCTCCTGGTCTATGGGGATTCCCATGCAGCGCCATCTCTAGGGTTTGCAGGGAATGGCTGGTTGTCAGGAGGTCAAAGACCTTGCTGATGAGGTCAGAGGTTTGAGTTGCTAGTAAAAGATCCTTAAAAAACGTCTCCTATAGTTCCGGAGCTGCTCGGCGGTTCCTGTTAAACTCTGGGGACTCTGGGATATATTAGATCGTAAGTCTACACGCTGTAGGTTCTCATAGTGGGGGTGTTGGACGTGGGAGAAATGGGAGGGGTACAAGACCTGAGCTGCTTTAACTTTTAAAGGGACAAGCGTATTCTAAACAACAAGGCTAGGAGGGTGACTCCACTGAACAGGGGTCCCAGGAGGGCCACAAGGGGTCGTATTGGAACCGACCGAACCTTAGCCGGTCTGGTCTGAATGGGCAGAGCCACTGTGGCACAAAAGCCTTGTTGATGAGATCAAAGGTTTGAGCTGCCAGACAGTTGCTCAACCACATCTAACCTTGAAGCAGATGGGCTACAGCAGCACAAGACCGCATGCCATGACACTAATGCCCGTTAAGAATCTGTACAGAAGATCGAACGTGAAGGAATGGATCTGTCCTGAATCGTATCAACGGCTCAGGCTGCCGCTGGTCAGTATCCTTGCTGACCCTGAGTGACCTCCCTAATGGAGCACAGCGTCCCATTATGGGACGGCTACCCAAATCCCTGCTACATGTGGCTTGGGAGAGTATATCCAGGATCGTATATTTTAGGGTCTTTTGTTCTCCGTTGGTAGCGTCCAATAAATACTTCCGAAAAATTCGCTTAAGAAGTAATCATGTGGGTTAATTTAAACTACCCCGAGGCGCGATTGGAACGGTAAAGGCGTCGGCCGTGAATTAGCCTTCTATAGCCCATGTATAAGAGGCAGGGTCATTAAGCCTCCAGCTTCTAGCGAATGAAACTGTTAATCAGGTCAGCACGGGTCCTGGCGCTGGGTTTTGCCTCTAAGCTGCCATTTTTTCGTCCCCCTCTAATGCTCATTATGGGAAATCAGAGGGTTCTAAATGGCACTGCCACTGAATTACCTCCTACAAAAGGGGCAGGGGATAAAATAAAAGGCCTCGTAAACCGAGTCCGGAAGGAAGCAAGCTACAGAGAAGTGTTAAAGTCTTCCGATCTCACACGGCATTAGTAGGCCACGTTGTCGAAATATTCCTCACACCCAATGTTATGGCTCGCATCGTGAGCCCGTTTTCGATGTTTCGCCACCGTTTATTATTTTACCCCGGTCCCTTAGTGTTCTGTTTCTCCCTCACGCTACGTATGCCGTTTGTTTTCATTTACTGCTGCCATCGATTGGTTTGTTTCTTTTGTTACGCACCTGTTTTCACTTTTGTCGTGTCAGTTATAAATGTTTCCCCTTGTTGTGCGCGCTTTAATTTGGTTTTGATTAGTCTTTTTTTCAGACTCCGCCGCACGGATTCCCCGGCAGCTGAATCGCGGTTGGTTGGGGCTGCTCCAGGACCCGCGGCTGTGATAGGCCGCAATTGGATCCGCGGCCGGAGGGGTCGCCTACGGGTCCTCGACCGCCAGATGCCGCCCCCGGACCCTTGTAGTGGCCACCCCCGGGACCGTCTATGGATCCTTGGCCATAAAGGGCAGCCCCGGGTCCTCGGCCATTTGAGGCCATCTCTGGACCCCCGGCTGTACCAAGCCGTCCTTTTGTTTCTCTCCTACTTTACTTTCTTATAGTCCAGGCGATTTTTAGTTTTTGTTTTCTTTTATTAAGGCCGTTCTGCAATCCCTCGGCTCCCAAGCCACCTTATGGACCCTTGGGACCCGGCCGTCTGCATCCTCCTGGGACACATGCAATCCCGTAGACCCTCGGCGCCCTGGCAGTTCGCAGATCTGCGGCACCCTGGCCGTCTTGGGCCCCTGCGGCACTCATGCTGCACTTCTGGACTCTTGGCTCGTTAGCCTTTTGATGAACGTTCGCATGGGACTCTTTTGTTTGTGTCATGCCTGACCCCCAATCCCCCTTATGTTAATAATTGTCCTTTTGTAACTTTCATTCGTTGTCTGTCTGTGGATACTGCATTATGGACTCCGATACAAATCCAGGGATACCGGAAATTTAGCGAGACCAGGAATGCCCGTTTGTTACACCCAAGACTTCCCTCACAACAAAAAAAGGGGCGCCTTTTGATGACCAAGCAGCAAAGAGTAAGACGTTGACAAAACTAGTGTGCGGGATAAGAATTTCTTAAGATAAAGCAACCCAAGTGCTGACGAGAGTCAAGAAGTTTGGGGTGACCATGGTCTTTATGGCATAACTGCTCACCTGGCTGACCTTCTCCCTCTTGTTCTCTCCAGGACGGTATGGGCAATCTCCGCGTGACCAAAGAAGGCGTGAGGTTAGAAGGCATTTCAGAGTTCCTGCTGCCTCTCTACGTCAAGGAGATCCAATCCAGATGGGTAAGTCCTTACAGGATGAGAAGTTCAGTCATTCCCACCCATGACCCATATACACTTTTGCCATGCATTTCCAAGCCTACATCACTGATAAAAAGGTCACTGATAAATAGTCCTCCGTGGTCACTTTTCTCGGGACCCCCATTAGAGAGAAAGAGGCAGCCCAGGTTTTGGGTTTGGGTCCGAGGGTGAAACGGCAAACGACGCCAAAATTGGGGGAGAAATGGCCTTCGGTTTGGCCCAAGCACCTGAGGCGGAGAGAAACGAGTGAAAATGGACGAGGGAAAAGATAAAAAGGGGTAACCGAGTACAAATCTAAATCGAGTTTCTGGTTTTAGAGGCATAATTAACCCAATTTGCATTCTTACATAACAACATTTGCATATTTGCTGGAAGCTAATCGGTATTCTTCTTCCTCTTGGGTTCAAATATTTGTCAGGTGCGTCAACGGGAGGAAAACCTCGGACGATCCGTCGGGTCTTTGCTTTCAATAAAGTCCCACTTCTTCTCATGTTTCCTAGCTTCTGGCAGGGTGAAGGGTTAAGGGCCAAGAGTGTTGCCCTCTGCTCGCAGGTGATGATTAAGGCCATTGATCCTTGTTAGGAATGGATGTGGACCGTGGACGATCCCATGACCCCAGAATCGCTTGCAAAGCTACCCTTTTGTTCGATTGAGGCTAAAAGGAACCAGATATTTCGGGAACCATTTCCCACACACTCAGCAACCTGGCCGAAACAATCGCACATCTGGAGCAGTATTGGTGCACTTGCTTGCACTCTCAGAAATATTTACATTTATGTTATTTACTAGACACCCTTACCCAATGCAACTAACAATCGATACAGCCTCACAATCCAAGCAATTGAGGTTAGGGGCCTTGCTCAAGGACCCAACTGTAACAGCTTGACAGTGGTGAGATTTGAACCATGGAATTTCTGGTCCAAAGTCCAGTGTCTTACCCACTAGGCCACCACAGTCCCGTGGTGAAATATTCGTAAAGTTCTCAAATGCATGAATTCGTACTCGGTTGGTGGGTGAGTCCTCGGGAGTAGTCCTGACGTCCCAGGTGTTTAAGGCCTTCAAAATCAAGCCTATCCTGCCCAGCACGACTAACTCAGGAGCCAGATTTCCCAAGGGGCAAACATCACTGATCAGTGCATGCCAGTCACGCTAGCATAGCCTGGATTCATGCAGCAGGGATGCAGGAAAGGTTAAGCTAGGATTCCGTGGTGCCGGCAATAGCCAAAAAATATTCTGGGGATGGTGCCAGTTCTGGGCAGTTTCACTTCAAAGAGTCCAGGATTAATTAGAAGACGTTTAGAGTGTGGTGGGTTTGTTTTGTTGTTCTTGACAGCCGTCAGGAAATCAAGAGGCGTGGAGGGACCGCGTTCTAGTCTAGCTTGAGGATCCGGGAAGCAGCGTGGCAGCGCGAGAGAGGCCAGGGACTGAACTAAACGGAATATTCCGAGTAGAAAGACGATATAAATAAAGAGACACCAGACAGACGCTGACAGCTGCGGCGGAACTCGGTGCGGACTAAATACG
The DNA here is from genome assembly GCA_033117975.1 of Parotocinclus spilosoma. Classification (NCBI taxonomy): domain Eukaryota; kingdom Metazoa; phylum Chordata; class Actinopteri; order Siluriformes; family Loricariidae; genus Parotocinclus; species Parotocinclus spilosoma. The sequence goes on from JAVSBV010047661.1 coordinate 5,417, forward strand.
AAACGGTCGAAGCGTTGACAGCCGACGCGAACCGATCTCCCAAAATCAGAAGGACACCGTGCAACGGACGGCTGCTTCAGAGCGTGGGGAACATCAAACATCAAACAGCACGTCCACCTGATGAGATCTGTCATGTGGCTACAGAGCGAGAAAAAGTCTTCAAGTCCTCGGGATCCAACAGACAGCAAGGGAGATCAATTGTACCGGATTTAAAACAACCACAGCGTTTCCAGGGGCTGAGTTTGATCCTCGGATCCAGTCACTGTACGCCGAGCTCCTTAGAACAGGCCGGATAGATCCCCGGATCTAATCGAGGGGGTCTGGACCGAGCAGGACAAAGCGCTCCTGGATAGGAATGGCCAACCTTGAGACCTTTCAGAGCTTTAGATTGCGGAAACCTTTTCCCAGGCCCACGTTGCAATCCGGATTTATGGCAGTCAGGTTCATGTTCGGCATGCTTTTGCGAATCTGGGCTGCGCTGTCATGCCTACAGCAAGTTATGAGCATCTCTACGGTCATCCGGTCATTAGCAGGATGATCGAACAAGGGTCTTTGCATGCGTACCGGATCGCCGTGGTGAATGATCATCTCTGGTTCCTTTCCTGATGTGCTCTTTTCTAATTGTCCCCCTCGGGAGGACATCAGAGCTCATCACGCCAAGCAGGAGGAAGAGAAAGGGGAAAAGGTTTATTTTTACCTCTGCTCTCTCTCTCTCTCTTTTTTTCTCTTTCTCTCTATTTTCTCGCGCTAAACAAAAAGGGGACTCTCGAGCGGCCGAGTTGCCGCAACGGCTGTGTAGGGATTTTTCTCTGGCAAGACTTCGCTGATGTAAGCACCGCTGTCAGTCTGCACACTGTGCTTATTCTGCCTCGGTCTTTCTTCCACAGTTTTGTGGCTCTGACCCGTCAGGTTTTTAATATTTATTTTTTTAGAAGAGCACGCCCAGCTTAAAGTGCCACATTCTTTTACGATGTAACTACAGAGGGAACGAAGAACCCACTTTTCTAGCTTGGCCTTTGGTGGACCAAGCATGATCTAACTGATCTAACAGAAGCTTGCATTCTTCTTACCGAGTGAGGGGGCGGCACGTGGCTCGGTGCTGCCATCCTGGGTGGATTCCTAAAATAAATTGTGATCAACCACAAATATACAACTTTATACAGGAAAAGGTTTGTACGGTTCTGCCAAAAACTGAACTGCGCACAGTTTTAGCCTCACGCCAAAAGCCGTTCGGATGTTGCTCCTGCAGTAACTGGAGTGGGAGATAGTAATAGCTTAACAAAGAGCCGCTGAACTGGAGAGATTCACACTAAATAGACTAAAAGTTAAACAAATGAATCTTTATATTACAGCACGGGGGCCTCGGTGGGTAGCACCGCCCCCTCACAGCAAGAAGGTCCCGGGTTCGATCCCAGGGTCCTCCCCGAATCTGTGTGGGTTTTCTCCGGATACTCTGTTTTCCTCACACAGTCCAAAGGCATGCGTGTTAGTTTAATTGGTGTCTCTAAGTTGGCATTGACTTGTGTGTGTGTGTGTATATATATATATATATATATATATATGGCCACCGATGCCGATAGCGCCGTTAAAACAAACAAACAATACCATGTGAGGTATGAGCAGAAATTCGGGTCAGTAAGCTCAGACCCTGAGGACGACGGCAAGCTGTAACGTAACACGGACCCCTTTGACTCCTCTGGACCAAATCATCCATCACGACCAGCTTCAAAAATCAGAGCGATATTAATGATTCCGTCAGACAGTGGCACCGAGGGTTGAGGGCAAACCCAGGTAAAAATAGGTCCTCATTAAGCTTTAACGGCTATGATAAAAGACGCTCATGGATTGAGAAGGTGAAATATTAATTCCAGAAAGTCGGGAAGCCTGAACACACACTTTTAGTCCTGCTGAGCCACGATTACGCTCAGCAGTGGCACCGCTACGACCGGAGGAGATTATGCTGAATTCCACTCTAAAAACACTAGGTTAAGGGAATCAGGTTGAGGCACCAGCTGGGTCTCATGCATAATTGAGGTCCTTGGAATCACCGCCTCTTTATGGAGAGCGCGGTTTGCGGCGGTCCTTTGCATCTAATAAGCATAGGTGCCATCAGTTATGCTGTTAAATACAAATTGCTATAATATACCCTCGAATTCGGGCTATGAGAGGTTTGCCCTCGGAGTGGGGCAAAAAAAAAAAAAGTGTGCCGGTGCCAGGTGATCCTTACCTGGAACCGATGATCGTGCAGCAAAAATAATAAAAGCTTCCTTTACCAAGTCGGCAAACTGGTCTTTTTCCAGTTTCCCTTGGAAAGAACTACGATTTCAAACTGGCCTGGCATAGGGCTGGGCGCTTTCCATGATTTCTGGCCATTGTGATCTTCTGCTTTGGCAGATGCCAATCCCAATCCATTGGGCTCCAGATGCCCTGCTCGTCCCGCTTCCAGAGGTCGAGTTGCTTTGAGTGCTGACTCATAAGGGCACCAGATACTCCAGGGGTCCAGGGTCCATTACTGGTCCGACGACACCAACCAATGTTCACCTTACCACGCAAACGTTGCAGCAGAAATCAAGACAAGGCAATGTTTTTACGGTCTTCTCTTATCCAATTTTGGTAAGACGGTGCCAACTCTAGCCTCAGTCGCCCAGTTTTGCCGTGTCGTTTTGTTCAGAGATGCTCTTCTCCATGCCATCAGTTCAAACCCATCTGCATTCTCCTCTGGCATCAACAGGGCACCCACAGAACTGCCCTAACTGGCTATTTGGTCTATTCCAGACATTCTCTGTAAGCCCTAGAGATGGCTGTGTGCTCCTTAAAGAACGTGAGGAACTGAGCATCGATTCCTGGCGGTCTGTTGGTTTGCTGACTTGGTTCAAAAACATATTCAGATCGTGGTCATGAAGCAAAATCCGTAGACGCCAAGGTCAGGACGCGATGTCTCCGCCAGTACCCACGCCTGGCCGAGGCAATTAGGAGGCCCTTCCAAGTGCCATGTTGATTTTACACACTCGGAGGTGGGCTTTTGAGGGCCTGGCAGGCGCTAATGACATTTAGACAGATGTCGTGAGGAGAAGGTGGAGAAGTCAGACGGTCCATGGACCTCTGGTTTCAAGGGAAATGTCGCAGGTTAGAGCCACTGTTCCGACACTCAGAGTGACAGGACATTTCGAAACGGGTAATTTCACACCTTCTTCGGCGTGAAGCATACCAATGCCGACGCCGAAGAACTCTTATAGCCAAGAGCGACCGTACGGCTGCGGAATTTACGAAATGAAAAACCAGGTTCCTGTCATATTAGGCGTCAGGCGGGGACGGATCAGCCGGCAGAAGGGTCAGCAAATATTAGAAACACCTCCAGACCCTCGAGCCAAAAACCTTAGAACTCCTTAAAACTCCTACAAAAATATTTCAAATGGACCTTCTGGAGAACCTTCTCATCCAAGACTAAATGTTGCTTCTTCAAACGGAAATGGTTCCACTTCATAACGCGAAGAACGCTCTTGGAACCCCCGGTGTATAACAGTTTCATGGTTTAACGGTTCCACATTAACATCTCTGTATGAACATGAGATGAGACGGGTCCACCAAGAACCGATAAAGGAATACCTTGCCAGACTAACTGAAGCTTCACCGAGCAGAGCTGGCCCCACCTCAGAACTGCTGATGATTCAAGAACCAAGATGGAACTCTTCTTTTTCAGACGTGGTAAGGGTTCCATCGGACACTTTGATTGGAGGAAAGGAGCAATTATAGGGCTGCTTCTTAAAGTGGTAATGGTTCCGATTTACCGTTACTGGTGTTAAGAACCCTTTTGGAACTCTCTCATACAAGACTAAGTTGCGCTTCTCTGAGTAGACCTGGTTCCGCAAAGCTAGATGAATAGACTATTATTTCAAGCAGTAATGGTTCCACCTTTAGGCATTACTGCTGTATAGAAGTGGAACCTTATTTCCAAGATTGGTTCATGCTTCTCTGGCTCGATCTGTAAACAGAACCTTTTTTTTTACACCCAAGTCTAGTTGATGCTTCCTCAAGTTTCGTTTTTGTGTGAAGAACCATTTGGAACTCTCTCTTCCAAGACTAACTGATGCTTCTCTTGGTAGAAATGGTTTCAACCAAGAACTGCTGGTGATACAAGGAACCATGATGGAACCCTGTTAGGGGATGATGACTAGAGGGTGCCTCTTCAAGTGGTAATGGTTCCACTTTAGACTCTTGGATCTGTCTCTTATCCTAGACTAAGCCATGAATAACTGGATAGAGCACTGGTTCCACCAGGAACTGCCAATTACTGGAACCAGCTGGAACCCTTTTTTATGCACAAGACCTGGTTCCAGCTTAAACCGTTACTGGGAGAGATCCCTTTTTTATCCAAGACTAAGCCATGGTTCTCTGGGAAGAGTCGGTTCTACCAAGAACTGCAAATGATTCCTAGAACCTTAAGATGGCGTGTCCACCTCCGTTAACGATTCTAAGAAGTCTCTGGGGAGAACCTTCTGTTCCGGGGACTAATCGAATTGACCTCAAGGAGGGTTATTCCATAATAACGCTGTTGTGAGGAGGCGAGTTCAGACCCAACCGGTT
>JAVSBV010047672.1:0-11018 GCA_033117975.1 Parotocinclus spilosoma
ATTTCAATTCTATGTATGTCCTGTACATATGCAGTATTGACAATAAAACTACTTGACTTGACTTGACTTGACTTGACTTGACTTGAAAAAACACATAAAAAGCCATGGGACAAAATATTTGTAAACCAGTGTTATGTATGGCTTTTTTTCAAAAACCTATTTTTTGACTCACTTGTAATATAGTTATCATATGAAGATGCTGCTACATCATCTGCTGTATTTTCAGTCCAGTATTCTTTAAAATCCATAACAATTACTTATTAAAAGTACAATCAATTAGCGCAAGTGTTAAATTCAGTTACAACAAGCATGTAAAAAACATTGGTTATTCTTCAGTATAGTGTCGGTAGATGTTGAGAATGTGGGTCAGGTCTAACTGCCTAAAGATAAAGGAAGTGTTTCTGATAAGAGAAGAAAACCACAGTGAGACTGAGGAGAAAAAAAGATTTCTATCAGTTACTCCCTGCAGGCTTACAACAGAGAATGTTCACTATAAAAGGAATGACAATGGTGCTGTACTTTTTTTGCTACATTTCTCTCTGTACATATAAGAGGTGACCCTTGTTTCTTTTATACTGACAGCAGGAGCACAAGGTTTTTCGTTAGTGTATTTAACATCACTTTCAGCACCAATGGCTGAAATTTAATAACAGAGAAAAGGTTACATCAATGTACAAAGTTACTTTGAAAGTAGTCATACATTTTGAGACTTGGATAATTTTGCATAATCAACTAATGTAATGCATCTCATTAGACTGTGGGAGGAAACCGGAGTTCCATGAGTAAACCCATGCAGACATGGGGAGGAATTGGAAACTCCATACAGATGGAGTCAGAAGTTGAAACTAAGCCTAGGGCACTGGGATTGTGGGATGGCCACGCTAATCACTTTGACACCATGCTACCCCCTTTTGTTTTACCACAAATGAATACTATAAATTGTATGCTATAGTCTATTGATTAAATATACTAACTGACATGGGTGAAACTAGTTTTACATTTTTGCCAGTACTACTACCACAATATTCAATGTTTTTAACTGTTCAGAACCCTGTTTGTCTCATAATTTAATTCGGGACTATAAAATGAATAAAGGTAATTTAGTTTTTATCTGTCAAGCTACAGCCGACACTTCAGGCCAATATGTTCAAAATGAACACGTAAATATATTTTTTCTGTTTAGATTTTCAACTGTTTTACCACTGAAGTTAATCACCATGACCAAACACCATATTAAAAGCACAGGACCTTCCTGCACTTTGATTTTAAACATGGATTTTCCTAAATGAGTTATTTTTCCTGTTGGTTCCCTGTAAACCTTTAGACTCTGCTAGGCATTAAACCTGAACTTTTACATTTGTCTAAGATAAATATACCTGGTTTTAGCTACTGTGGATGTACAGTATATTTCTCAACAACTAATAGCACTGTTTATTTACAGAATCACTCAAAGTTAAATTTCCTAAAAAAAAACACTGCATTTTGACTGCTATTTTATAACCAGTTGCCTATATTACAAACAGGTGCTGAGACTAATGGCACCATCTCAAATTACTACTTTCAAATTATTTCATGTTTTACAGAAAATGGCAGAATTTCCACCCAATTATTTATTTCATATGAGTCACTATATAACAATTACAACAGCAAACTACTTATTTTGCAAGCTTGTGTTATCTAGCTGGCATGAACTGATGATGCAAAGAAAACATCAACATTTCACATTAGTTTTATGCCACAAAGCACTGAGAGCTAAATATAGTAGATAAGAAAAAATAAAGCTTTGTTTTGTCTACAAACTCTATTGTGTTGTATAGAACAAATACATCTATATCCCTTGCAATCTGTTTCTTTTAACAGGAGATGCTGAAGGATGAGGTTAGGACGCTGACCTACCGAAACTCCATGTACCACAATAAACATATTTTCAAGGACAAGATAGTTCTTGATGTCGGCAGTGGAACGGGAATCCTCTGCATGTTTGCTGCAAAAGCAGGAGCAAAGCACGTGTATGGGGTGAGAATTTTGCTTTATATTTTTGACATTGATTCCAAACATTGATTCCACCATCACCAAATCCCCAAGTCCCTTTCCCACATGGAATGTGGATTTTCCGTGTACCTTGTTCACACCGAATCAGGACACGATGAACTTCAGGATGCAAACTGAACATGTGATTCACCAGTAGATAACAGTTGATCACTCAGCCCACCATCTATGGGTTCTACTGTTTTCAAGGAAAAAACAGAATGCATTGGTCACCAGGCACCAGGTTGATTTTGTATGGTCTGGGTGCATATCTATTGTCCAGTGGATGCAATGAAACCGTCCCTGCATCTCTGTTGCATTGCTGCACCGGTACCTTCTTGCCAATAAGGTCAAGTAACGGTCATCTGTTGCTGTTGTGGCAGATCCTGCCCTGCCCTGCCTTAGACTGCCCTGCACTGTTCCAGTCTCTTGAAAGCAAAAGCACAGACTGCTAATCATGCTTTGGGATGTTATAACTGCTGTTGCCACTGTTGTGTGTGTTTGACCAGCTTCAGCTTTTTGACGTTTAATTTTCTGATGTTCTTGTTTAATACATATTGTTCCATATTTATTTTAAAATATCCCCTAATTTTTGTGAGCAATATATATATATATATATATATATATATATATATATATATCTCGGTAGCTGTCTTTGGGTGATCCCTATGTGGCTTGTTGTCCCCAGTCTCGGTTTCTCTGAATTTGGCTTGAAGGAATGCAACAGTTCTGTATGAATTTTTTGGCCTTTCTTAGTGTCAGTTGTTGAAGTCTGTGAATCATCAATTCCATCTTCAGTTACCTGTAACAAACAACAAAAAGTTTTACTGTTCACTTACCGTATAGAAGTACTTGTACTTCTACAATTACAGACTGTAGTCCATCTGTTTCTCCACATGCTTTGTTAATCCCGCATTTTAATCCCAGTACTCTAATGGTCAGGACCCCAACAGGATCGGCACAAATTCAGGTACTATTTGGGTGGTGGCTGATTCTGAAGCACTGATGTGGTGGTGGCGTGCTAGTGTTTGTTAAGCTTGTGTGTTGAGCTTGTAAGTGGATCAGACACATCAGTGCTGCTGGAGTTTTTAAACAGCTCAATTCTGGACTAAATATAGTCAGCTACCCAAAAATGTCCGCCCACCTTCATCATGTAGGCAGCCTCCTGTGGAGACTGTTAAATAATTAAATTAAACAAATTGTGCAACAACAGATAAGCTGCTGTCTCTGACTTTACATCAAGGTAGAGCAATATGGTAGATGTCTCTAATAGAGTGCACAGTGAGTGAACACAGTATTTAAAAACAATAGCAGCACAGTTGTGTCTGATCCAGTCTTATTAGGAAAATATAAACCACCACCACATCAGTGTCTCTGCAGTGCTGACCATTAGAGGACATAGTAAAAGGGAATCTTCGGAGAAACAGTAGAACTACAGTCTGTAATTGCATTTCTGTAACTGTGATCTCCCTGCCTCATCCCAATCATGACACTACGATCTGTCACCAAGAGTCACCAGATTTTGAGTTTCATTTCCAGGCACATCAAAATGTCAAAAGCTTGATTGACAAATGTGGTGCAATAATAAAGATAAACTATAGTAAATGCAGATTAATATTTAGGAATGGGCTTTTTCAACAAATAACCTGTACAGTAACAATATTAGCAACACAGCTCATTTAACTTTATGTCTGTGTCTGTTGCAGATTGAATGCTCAAGTATATCAGAGTACTCCGAGAAAATCATCAAGTCGAACCATCTGGACAACGGTAAACCTAAATATAAACTATGCTTGTGTAATAAACTGTATTTGTATTGTAGTCTAAACAGATATAGTGGATAAGCTGGGCCAACATGTATATTCTGTAATTGCATCTATGCAAATATAATCAGAGATTAAGAGATTCATTCATAGCCAAGTTATCAATTAAACAAACTGTGCATTAGTACTGACCACTGTATGTTGTCTCCACATCCTAAATAATATATTTGAATTGGCAGCTCATTAAGGGCTCACTCTATGCCCACATGTCTTGGCCTTGTACCAGAGCATGATTGTCCCCTTTCCCACTCCCCAGCTGACCTGTGCTCAGAGGCATCACATGCTTGCATCATCATGATGCTACATTTTGTGTGATAAGCACAAATGGACTTAGATACCTGTACTTACATTTACATTTACATAGTTTAGCAGACGCCCTTATCCAGAGCGACTTACAACTGATACAATCTTACAAGTCAAGCCGTTGCAGGCTAAGGGCCTTGCTTAAGGACCCATCTGTGGCAGCTTGGCAGAGGTGGGATTTGAACCATGGACCATCAGATCCACAGTCCAGTACCTTAACCGCTAGGCTACCACATACTTGCACTGACACACAGCCGCCTCATACCAGAGTTATAGATTTATTTACTCTACAATGCCCTAATTTTTTGGGTTACTCATGCTGCACATATAAGAAGATTTTTATGGAGGTAGCTGATGTTGTGTTCCATCTGTACGATCACAGTTCTCAAATGAACCGTACTTTGGAGGTCACACATGCTCGGACAAGGTACATATTCAGCTAGTAAGAGAACACAGCAACATTATCCTAAAAAGGCAAATGCCATTTAAGTTGTTGATTTGAAGGCAACCATTCACATTACTTACCAAGATCTGTGAAAGGAGATGAAAGCATGACAAGCTTTACTCACAAAAGGTAGAAAGTGTGTTGTTGTTTTTTTTTGTGGGCAACTTACAATTAGCATTAACGTTTCCTGTCTAGTCCAGCCCAACAATCTGGCAACCACCAAACTTAACATAAAGTTACTTGTAGAAATGGTTTGTTAAAATACTCATTGGGGGAAGCAAGGTGATGCAAACAGTGCAGGCACCTTACAGCTCCAGACATCGCTAGCTGCTTGTGACAGTTTACAGTTAGCTTTTGCATATCCTCCCTGTTTTCAATAGGGTTTAAACCCAATGTACATTTAACTTTTTATACTTTCCCATACCTGTAAGATTTGACTGTTATTAGTTACCTTCCTTCGTTTTGTTGTGTCAAAATATCTTTATAACAAAAATAATGGCGTATTGTACATGTATAAAGTTTCATGTAAACGACACCACTGACCTAAACAACTCATTTAAACCATTTTTTATAAAATTGTTACAATACTATTTGCCGGCAGAACATGTGCTATCATTTGCCATTAAAAGTTTCCCCTTTCTCTGAGTGCACCATGTTTGAGCTTTGTGCTTATGAACAGGATGGGGTGACATACTTCCCAATTAGCAAACAGTGTTCTATCATGCAGGCAACAGCAGTCACATCCTGTAAAGCACAGTCACTTCCTGTGGTGCGATACCAGACGTTGTTGTTTAGCTAAATCAATCTGATTAATCCTGAAAAACAGTGGGGGAGAGCCCTGAGTCAGCGGGAGCAGGCTCACTGCAGTGTGATTACAAACACATGCATGCACACACAAACTCATCCACGCACAACTTCCTCAGCACACTATCCCTAATCATCATTAATTAGACTGTGACTCGCTGCCTAGTGGAAGAGAACGGGGAGGAAAGGGAAGCTAAATATCCTCAAAAGCAGCAGGTCTAAATATAATAATATTGTTTGCATTCTTTCTTATGGACAACACCAGTTCATCCAAAAAACTTTTTTGATTTTTTACAAATCTCACTGTGCATACTTTTATCTTGCAGTTATTACCATCTTTAAAGGGAAAGTGGAGGAGACAGAGTTGCCTGTGGATCAGGTGGACATCATTGTCTCAGAATGGATGGGCTACTGTCTTTTTTATGAATCCATGCTGAAGACTGTCATTTATGCCAGAGATAAGTGGCTGGTTAGTGCATTGAATTTGTATCATATAACTGGTATATAATACAAATATCCAGGTTTTATCTACTGCCTCTTTACTGTGAACTAGCATTTTTTACACAAGGTATTAGCTTATAGAAACATTAGCTTATAGAACCTAATGTTAGGATATGTATTCTATTTTGTAAATTAGAAATGTGTCTAATTTTATGTTTTCAACTATTACCACATACTTATTTGACTAGAAAAAGTAGTTTAATTAGTTTCACTCTTTTATTTACAGTCTAGGCCATCGCTCTTTCTTCTAACGTTTAAAGAGTTTTTCCTTCCCACTGTATCCCTAGGCTTGCTCAATTTGAGAACGACCCTAAATATTAGGAGATAATGTAAAATTGTAAAGTTACTCCATTGTAAAAAGTGCTGTATAAATACATCTAACTTGACTTAACTTGTATTGTTGTTCAGTGTTGTATAACATACAATAACACAATTTAGCAGACAAAGTGATAGATGATTACAATGTAGAATCAAGGCAATTGTGGACTAAGGACATTTTTTAAGGATCCAAATAACTGGAACTGCTGTTCAAATTCCAGGACCTTCACTGCTATTCTGCCACTTACCCACAAACAATGCTCATGCCCATTGTGTTCAACATGCTATTGTAGCCATTCGGGACACAGTTTAGTAAGTTTTGCTTTTATCTGAAACCTTGATAAATGTCTATAGGAATCTATTATTGTATGTAAAGATGATAACTTATAACAGGAAACCATTCAGGTGATGTAAAAACAGACTTAAGTTCTCTCATGTACACTCTACATAAAAACCTTATTATAAAATTGAAATATCCCATTTAGACCCTGTTAATCCTGCTAGAGTTGCAGGCAGGTTAGTGCATTTCATTGGAATTGACTGGATGCAATTAAAAGTGGTCCTTGGATAGAAGTCACACAAAGCAACCTTCATCATGCAAGCCTGGTTCCAAACAAAAGTTCTGCTGAACTGCTATTTTCCAGTAGCTCATTTTTTGCACTCATGTTCTAGTAGCTGCAACCTTTATACTGTATGGTACATAACTAGTGTCTTTACTTTCCCAACAGACCTGCTTACATCTTAACATCTCAACTGTTTAAATAGTTGAAAAATAATGCAGGATACATTGGTGGTAAAGTAATTAGTGCAGACAGTCCAAGAGTGTGTGCTATTTAAAAAAAATCATAGAAAATGTAATTATAGATCAGATTAACGGTAATTTATAGCAACATAGGCTTTTTTAACGAGACTGAAAATAAAATATTGTCGATATTATTATGATATCGATGTTGGATAATCAAATAAATGAATACGTTTCTTCATGGAAATGCACATTTCGAACAATATATTTGGAACTGTAGTGAGTAAAGTCAGCAAAGGCATGCAATAAAATAATACTGTAAAAAACTGATTGAGTATTCTGATCCATTCTGAGCTGGCATTTGCCATATAAATGAGGGTCCTCAACTTAGTTAAAGTGTTTGTGGTTTGGCATTACATATCTCAGATTAAGGGGTTTTGATTAGAGTCATGAACTTTTGCTTTTCATCTGTGCCAACCAAGGCCATGTGCTTACAAGATGTGCACAGCGGCATTCGTTATGTGTTAACATCTGCTAGATTTCTTGTCATATGGAGGGGTTTTAACAAAGTATTGATCAAAACCTTTCTGAATGTGAGAGGACTTGTTGGATTTACTTTTAACACCAAACAGTTTGTCAATGCTGGATCGTTAGATTTCAAAATAGTGCATAGTGTGCTGACTTTAACCACTACTGTATAGCTGCAAACTCTACAGATTTTACAGGTTTTTTTGCTCATTGTCAGATTGTATAAAACCCAATTTGTTCAAACAACCACGCAAAAGAAGTCACCCCACCTGCTCACCTTTTAATCAAAACAAACAGCTGCCCAGCTTTAGTTGTATTTGTCTCTAAAATCTCACCAAATATCACAGCCAAAAATCTCATGGTACTGTAAAACTGTCATACTGCCTATTGTTGGTTCATACTATTAACTATAATAGTATGTGGTTTATATTTTAGCATGTTCTTGCCCTTCTCACAGATGAGAGTACAGAGTTTTCACAGGGAACAGCAAATGCTTTGTCATAATTTAAGTGTTATTTACTAATTTCAACTCAAATGTTCAATATAAATGGTTCATTTTAGCTCACGCTATATTTATTTAAAGTGTGTAAATACTACTACTACTACTACTACTACTATTACTAATAATAATAATCTATCCATCCATCCATCCACCAATCCACTATCTTACACTTAATCCACAGCCAGTGCCCACCTGGCAACTCTGGGCGCAAGGGCTGAAACAACTCTAGATGGGGTGGCAGTCCATCATAGGGCACGCACACAATCACACTCTAAGGGCCATTTTAGATACACCAATTAACCCAACACACGTGTCTTTGGACTGTGGGAAGAAACCGGAGTACCCGGAGTAAACCCACACAGGCACAGGTCCAGGCCGTTCTACCCTGGGATTTAACTCGGGACCTTTTTGATGTGAGGCAGTGGTGCTACCCACCGAGCCACCATGCTGCCTAATAATAATAATAATAATAATAATAATAATAATAATAATAATAATAATTGCACTTATATAGCTCAAGAACGTTGTTCATATTCTTCTCTCATCCCTGCTTCCACGATTTCTTCTGCCAAATATTGTCAGGAGTACTTCTTCTCATTGCACAAATTTACTAAATTAGAGCAAAAATGTACTTCTAATTTATAGAAATAGTACTATATAGCACATTCGTCTGCTTTTATGCTGTTTTCAGGCATATTCTTTGCTCAGTATAGAGAAACATGTCAAAACGTATAGCATCTGTCACAACACATTCTCTTCATGGGCAGTATATAGATTTTTGAGTGAAATGCTGTATATTAATACCACATTTTAAGTTAATTTGTGGCAATAATAATGGCAAACTGTATTATTTTAAACCTTCTTCCTACAGTTCCTTCTATAATGTGCATGTTTCTGTTTAGGCAGCTGCATATAGAGAATGGGGTTAGAAACAGAGCTTCATGATGATTCACTGAGAATAATTACAGAGGATTTGATAAGTGATTATAAGTGGGAATATTTGAATGCATTAACATTTACAGCACAAGTAACAGGCAAAAGCATTTGTACAAGGACAGCACAAGTAACAACACAAGTTTTGTGCACACAATGGGGACAGAACATGACACAAAAAATAGATAAGTTCTATTTTGATGTGCTTTGTTTTGTTATAGATATATGATAGATGCACATGAGTGATATGATATTTGCCTCTTTCAGAAGCCCGGAGGCTTTATGTTCCCTGATAAAGCAACACTGTATGTGGTGGCAATAGAGGACAGACAATACAAAGACTTCAAAATCCACTGTAAGTACACAATACACAGTTTGTATTACTGAATTTGTGAGGGCCTGTCATTGAACATGTGTTACTGTGGTATAACTGACCCCAAACTTGGCCTTAGTAACCTTAGTAACCTGAAGCAAATCTGTTTATTCTGTATTGTGCTTCAGTTTGAATATTATGTACATTTGTTTGTGATGACAAGACAAATGGTCTCACAACTTTTTGCCCTCATAAAAAATAGAAATGCACACACTTCATTTTATTAGGAACACCTCTTTATTTTGACACTCATTGTCCATTTAATCAGTTACTGACAATGTAAAACATCATGGTACCAACAAAATACCAAAAATTTCAAACTTGGATTCATTACAGAATAATTTCCCACTGATCTTCAAGCCAGTCTCTGTGAGCTTTAGTATATCTCAGCCTTTTTACACAGTTCCCATAAAAAGGTTTTTTTGCTGCTATCCTTCCATAAAGAACACTACAGATTGTGCTTCTTTGGACTGTAGAAGGGTAAACATGGCATCCAGATGAAGGTGCCAGATGTTGCTATTGCTTAGTTGTAAAGGAAGGTCACATTAAATACTTTCCCCTGTAGAATATAGAAGCTGTTTTGTTTTCTGATTTTCAGATTTTCTATCTATTTTTAGTTTTTACAGCATACTGCATACAAATTCTCAGTGTATTCTGGTTGTATCCTAATAAGCAGAATGAGAAATTAATATGTATGGCCACTATACCATTGCTAAAACAATGACGTATCTAATCTAATTGTCAGAATTTAGCACAGTAGAGTAAATCATTTTTTTCACAACACCAAAAGCCAAAACCACTTTTAACCACTTTTAATTCCCTAAACTTTTCGCTTAAGATTTTATTTTGAAAGCACTGCATGTCTATAACTAAACATTCATTTTGAATTACATAGAAACTGAAATAGTAATAAAATTAAGTTTGGTTTATGTAGATGGTGAGAGATTTAACACTACAAAGGACAGTCATTTTGATTGTTTTGAAATTTTGAGATATAATAACTTTCACATAATTAACCCCACATGTCCAAAGAGCTGTGACTTTTATTATATCGGAGCATATTTTCAGTCTTCCACTGTATTAATTTTGAAATTGAAATTGAAAGATCACAAAGGTGTTTTGAGCATGTGTACCTCAAAAGACCAGGTACAGTCTTACAATTTAAGCAATGGTGGTTTAAGGGCCTTCTATAAGGGCCCACCTCTGGCAGCTTGGCAGAGATGAGATTTGAACCTTGGACCATTTGGTCCAGAGTCCAGAACCAGGTCATTTTATACATTTACATGAACGTTTATGCCCACATAAAATGAATGATATAAAAGCGACTACAGATAACATTATAAACCCACTAAATAATTGGCTTGTATACTTGTATAGGCTTGTATATTTAGCTTGTATAGCTGTGATTTAGCCATTTAGGCATTATGGATATAAAAAGCTTATTAACTTGTTGTGTAAAACATATTTAAGTGTTATTGCCATTTATATTTGCAATTAATATTTTAATTATTTTTGTTGTTATAGTTTTTATTTTGCAGCAAATGTCATTTAAATGTTCAACACTATATATTCATATACAGTGTTCACTTGTTTATCGCAGCAGTTATATTCCAGGACCACCCGCAATTATTGGAAATCCGTGAAGTAGGGACGCTATATTTATTTAAGTATTTATACACTATTTTAGCTGTAGAACTTGCAGAACGTTTGGGTGGCAT
>JAVSBV010047683.1:0-11018 GCA_033117975.1 Parotocinclus spilosoma
ATCATGTCTTTATTAGTGGGCCAACGAAGAAAATCAGCAAGGGATCAAATACTTCTTGGACTCACTGTATATATATTCATATATCTCACACGTCTACATATCACACATCTTACAATTAGGAACAAACGTATGTCTCACAGCTAGAGAATAACCTGCAGGATTGCATCTACTGGGTGGCACATCTGGAGAAGAACAGATGTTCAGAAAAAAAAACAGAAAGGAACACAACTATCAAAAGACAAACTGTGTACAATAATATATATCGCTAATCATTGGAAATGAACAAAACATGTTTTCAAGGAGTAGATAATGAGGACTAATATTAATACATTTTGCGGTAGGTTTTGACGATTTGGTAAGACCATATGTAAAAGGAGATAATGCACTGCTGTTCTATCATTAGTACACTATCTACTAGCACACATACCTATATTTTATTTCATATGGGTGAATGATTCTAACGTACCCTCAAGACAGCTTTGTATACAGATTCTGTTTCTAACTGCTGAGCAGAGATTGAGTAGTTAATTATGTCAGTCCCAGTGCAAAAGTATTATATTTAGACCTGAAGCACATGCTGAACCAGCAAAGTCACAACAGATTAGTTTTCTGTCAGCTGGACATAGCTCATTTTGGATTTTGGCATTTTGAGCACAACTCAAAAGAGAGAGTTACTGAACCACTTCATTGGGCATTAACATGTTTATATCATGGTAAAATCAATGTTGTGTATATGTTTTGATTCATAATAAATGGATATATTATTATAATTATGTATTATTATTTATAAAGAAAATATGTATTTACTTTTTTAATAAGACATCTATTAAAATCTTACAAAAAATTAGCAAGTAACACAAATATGGCCTAAATGTTCAAAAATATGTTAAAAATGTTATTTAACTGAATACAACAAAGAAAGGTCATTACTAAAAGATAAAGTACAAAATACTGGGGTATATTTTTACCCCTTCATTTAACATCTAATACTTGTATGCAGTGTTCACTATGGACTGGCTTTTTGCTGTATAATTAAATTAAATTGTATTAATTACAGAATATACACATTAGCATCATTAGGAAAAGCTGATAAAAACATAGACAAATTATAGAAAATAGTATGTTTATAGCACTTAATTTAAACTATTCTTATTACATGTATTATTGGTTGCTTATTTTGAATCCTTGAGAAGCAAACCAATAAAGCATTAGTGTTTTACTGAAATGATTTGTGTAGCATGTCTGAAATAATTTAATTAATGAAAAAAAATGAAAATAAAAACATATATTCTATATTACACATGACTGAGGTAAGTTACCTCAGCAGCAGATCAGTAGAAATACTATTATTCTGTATCAGTGAATACAGTCAAAGTGTGATGCCAGTGTGAGCTCCCTGACCTCACAGTCAGGTACAAAACTATAGCAGAAAGTCTCTAAAGAAGAAAGAAAGCTGTTGAAGCAGAAAATTGGGGGTGGGGTGAGGGCTGGGTGCACATTCCATAGCACTATCCATACTTTTGAGTGTTCATGAACTTGTAGTGCATCCACTGTAAATCTCAGCCCCCAAAATTTGTGTATTCCGAAACAGTCTGAAGTCCCAAACAGCATTGCATGCTCAGAAAGATAGAAAAGTCATTTCATTTCAAACACCCTATCCCATATAGACATTCTGGAACCTTACAGGAGCACAATTTGAAACCGTTTGGCTTGACTTCAAGCCAATCAAACTATGGTCCTGACTGACATTCCTATTTGCTGAAAAAATAGTTTATTCATCCAAGTTGCTGACTTCAGATGTCACAATAAAATGTTCTTTCACTTATCCCCACCCCCACAACAAGCAGGTCAACTTTGTTGTCCTTAAAAATATTCAATATATTATATATATATATTTATATATAGATTTTCCTCACATTAAGTGCTTCCACAAAATTTAATTTGTAATAAGGTCAGGACTCCAAATTCACCATTCCGAAATGTTAAATCGAACGACTTATGTGCTTATGGTCACTACATTGCTGCATAACCCATATTCTTTCAATGTACTGGCATTTATTCAGAAGTTATTACTTAGGTTTTTATTCATTATCTCATTAATGATGGCTAGCTGCCCTGTTCGATCTGCAACATACCAGACACTGTGGATACTTTTATCATTGTTGTTCACATTTGCCAGCCTGATGAGCATCCACAACTCATTTTCAGAGATTGAAAACATCACCTATATATTAACAGATAATCCTAGAGGTTCACATTCTTTTGTTTACTCCTCACAGGTATATAACATTGGATAATTTTCTTAATTAATGAACAATTTTCATTAGTTTAACTTGGACTTGGGTGTGAAAATGCTATTGTATATATGCAGAAAAATGGAAAATTATAAATTTCTCTCAGCCTTTCATGAACCAAGTATATGGCTCGTTAGCCAGTGTCCCAGTGACCTCACTGATGTTCTATGGTATAAATTTCAGATCTCCTTGTGTCATTTGGCAGTCCTTTAGTTGAATGCTTTAAGGTCATTCTATTACTACTTCAGTTGGTAATTGCTACAGCCTGCTAACATTTAATTTCACAAAAATGAGCTGCTACAATTTTAAATTCTGAGATGTTTCCGAAACCTATTCAACCAAACACAATATATCTAACTAGAGTGATGAAATACACTCACTGATTTATTAGTTAAACCTTTACTACAATTGTCCATTTTATCAGTTTTACTTACCACATGCATGCATGTTGTAGATCTACAATTTTAGACTGTAGTTCATCTGTATTTAACATGCTTTCTTCGTCCCTTTTACTGTGTTCTGTGATGGTCAGGACCCCCATAGAATCAGGTACTATTTGGGTGGTAAGTCATTGTTAGCAGTTCAGTGATGGTCATGTGGGGGTGACGGGTTACTGTGTGTTGAACTGGTATGATTAGATCAGAAACAGCAGTGCTGCTGAAGTTTTAAAAGACGATTCATTCAATGTGCACTCTATTAGACACATCTACCATATTGCTCCACCTTGTAGATGTAAATTCAGTCTGTGATGGTAGAACTACAAAGTGCATGTATATGTTGATTACAACTGATAAAATGGACAAGTGAATAAACAAGGAGGTGAAATGCATGTGTCTCACACTGACCATGCACTAAGCTCAAGCTTGCCTTTTAATGTTTTGCCTTCCTAAACTGATGTACATTTTAAAAGGACAAGAAATCATAATTTTTCATCCAAGATTGCACACTTTTACCCATTGTTGCACTGAAATCATGAGAAAGACAATAACAACAGCATCAACAACAATAACAGTAGTAGTATTGCAGTAGTAGTAACAATAAGCCCCAAATATCTACGAACGCTTAGTCGAACACTTTTAAATAGAAGTACATTAAAAAAGTACAACCCAATTTTCTTAAACATCATGTACCACTGATGACATATTAATTTTATTTTGTATTGCTTTTTGTATTTGTTATTTTCAAGTCAGGGTCAGACTGACTCTTTTAACATGTATATGGCCCCAAAAAACATTGAAATTGCTTTTTATGCATTTTTTATGCAAGTTTATTTGTTTGAACAAGGTATCTATTAATACCTTTAAGCTTCAGCAGAAATACGTACGAGTCTGTTAATCTATAAATATATTGTAATACACATTTACTTTCATATTCATAGTCATTGTCGTCATTTGTCGTGGGGAGCCAGGGCTTATCTGGAAGCCCAGGGCACAAGGCAGAAACCTCCACGATTGATACCATCATTACCCTACCCCTTACACATTCCCACAAAAACATACTCACACTAGCACACTAAACTATATCCAAATGTATAAAGATAACTCAGATACATACAGTAGATAACATGTAAACTCCACATAGACAGGGCCTGTGAATAAGGCTGTATATGGACATAATACAATACATAACAATATCATATTAAATAATATACGATATAGTGTGTCAGGTATCTGTATTTAGGAATTGAACTGGAAGGATATTCTTTGCTTTGTAGAAAGGCAGCCTGTGGTGGGAGTTGAACCTGGGTTGCTTAATCACCAGATCGATACACTACTCCTGTACTAACGGGGAAGTGTTTCAAACGGAGAAAGGAATGAGTTTTAAACACCAACCATTAAGCCATTAGGAAACAGACTGAAACAAATAACTATTGTTAAACAAAGAGGTATACAAAGTGCTGATAACAATCCAGAATTTGTGACGCAGTGAACACATTACACATTCACATTCAATACACATTCACTCATGCAAGCTCTCAAATCCTGAGTGAATACCAGTGAACTATTATGCTAGTAGAAGCTCCCTCAGGAACGGTCAGCTAAGCTCATGTTCCTAAGAAACATCAGTCAAAGTGTAGCAAGAATAAGGAGCCAGTTGTACCAAAAGTGAAGGCTGACCCTAAACAAAGCCTGTTACCTCGAGCTAAGCTCTACCTTTACACTTGTAGAAAAGAGGAAAGTTGCAGTCTTCCCATCAGTACCTTGTGACAAGAGGAATCACACTCAAATCGGCTTAAATAACTGCTGGAGCCGATGTCTCTCGTCAACCCACTTCAGCACCATGTCTGCTAGGCACCGTAGGCGCATGCACATGCTAGGAATTGTAGTCCACGCAATTCCTGCACGTCTTTCACACTGGGCCTCAATACTTGGTATAAGAAATATTTCTACAGGACATTATTACCTTTTTAGTAAAGTACTTTAGCTTTTTAGTAGAGTGTAATGTTTAATTGATCTACATTAAATATGACATATTTCAGTCCATTCAGTTTCATTTATTCAATACAGGCAACTGAAGAATACCATCATTTTGGTTGTTTAATTATAGAGTTTGTTTAACAAAATACAATGTTGCAAAGCAGATTTGGAATAAGATCAAGCC
Source organism: Parotocinclus spilosoma (assembly GCA_033117975.1). NCBI lineage: Eukaryota > Metazoa > Chordata > Actinopteri > Siluriformes > Loricariidae > Parotocinclus > Parotocinclus spilosoma. The sequence continues at coordinate 4,896 of JAVSBV010047683.1, forward strand.
CATAGGCAGGAAAATCTCCTTAAGATGCATAAGTTAAAACCCTTAAAATGGGATTCTGAGAGAATGAAAAGAAAGCTTGGTTAAACCACAGGTAGCATCTCATAGTTACTGCAGCTTTGCTATAATATTCAGTATAGTTGAAAGTTAAAGTTATTTTGTTTTAATACTGTAGTTTGCTCCGTGCCTACCCATTTCTGGTTTCTACCCATTTTTCCCATTTCCCATTCTTCTGTGTCTGTCTGTCTGCCTCTCCAGAAGTGCCTACCATGTGCACTGTGTGCTCCTCACGGTACTCAGGCTCTAGTTCCACTAGGTGCACTTAGGCTCTAGTTCCACTAGGTACAGCCAGAATGTAGTTCCACTAGGTGCACTTAAGCTCTAGTTTCCAGGTGACTGGTTGTATGTCCGAAGGCCAACATTGCCCATCTCCTCAGCTTCCAAGGCCAACCAATTATTGCACACAAGCTACCCATCATTTCTGGTGTGATTGCTTATCTTACACTGTTTTTTACGAATGATATCTCCTTAGTTTTTATGGCATTGTCCTGTCATGTTTGGCTCCGCTTCCCCTGCAAACCCTTAACATTTTCATATTGGCATTACCAAAGCGGGTGTTTGTGGGGTCTGTGGTAACTTATTACGCACCTCTATCTGCAGCAGTGCTTCTTCTCTTTGGCGCAAGACCTCCACATCCTCTTCACTGATCTCTGATAGGAAGGCTTGCTGTCCATGTCCTTCCGTAGTCTCGCATGGCCCAACCAACAGGCCCTCCTCAGGCAGGTCTGTTAAGGCCGATAGCGGGCTCTCCACATGAAAAAAAAAGAAAAAAAATCTCAGCATACAGACATGTACAAATATGTATTGTGTTACTATATTTGTAAATACCTTTGACTGACCATCTACAATATAACTGCATCTAAATGAAATAAACTCCACACCTAACCTTTACCCTGGTTATCTTAAGCAAGTATTTTTAAAGTTTGAGGGTGTTGTATTTGTTTTTTTAACAAAAGCTTTAGTTTACAATATTTTTTTTTGTTTTACTAAAAAGACAAAACACAAATACGATACAAATATAATAATCTGAATATGAATCCGAAATGATCTACAGTATATGAAGTCTCCATGAATCTGATCATTTTTTATTGTGGGGTTCAGCTATAATTCCTGGGAAAATACAGTGAAAGGCAGGGGTCTGCCTCAACTCGGACTACACAATCCCATTTGCATGTCATCACCTTCCATAGTCTGGATAATAAAAAAAAGGCAATGAAAAAAGACCCCGAGAGGCAGGCATTGCCTCTGCCGCAATAATGAGGGCATGTGAGAGCACAAGTACTAATAACACTCCTATTATTTAATGTCTGTATATCTCAACTTATTTACAAAATGGGCCATCACGTGCACAGGCACACCAGTTGAAAATATAACGGGTTCTATCTTGGTCCATCCGTCATTTTCCCACCAAGTGATAATGAAAATCAGGCTTCAATCCTTTACACAGGCCACATTCAAAATGAACCAAAAACCAGGGAATAAAATGTGACTCAAACAGGTTATATGTACATTTAGTATGCAATTTTAAAAAGGAAAAAATCTAGTTATTGAGAATTGAATAATGTAATATCTTTAAAGTTCATATATGTGTATATCTGACTGTACAGTGCCTCACCCGCCTCTGACCTGGCTGCAATTCAATGATATCAAAGAATGATGCCTGACGTACTACCACATCCACATGAATGTCAGACTAAGAAACAGAACAAAACTTTAAACTTCAAATAATACATGTATTGTGATAGTGCATGATGGTCTGCTTCCACAGACAAAAGGTTATAGATAAGAAGAGGCTGACAAAGTCTGCACAGCAACATGATATCTAGTCACTTATTATATTCCCCTCTGTTACAGTTACCACTGCACCAATAATTGTAGTAAAGATGAGTAAACAGTTGACAAATGTTATAAAAGTAGAAAATTACTTTTAACTATAAATTTACGCTGCACACAAAACTAAAGGATATTTCAAAATGAATACAAAGTGATAAACATCAAAGCATTTCATTTGTTTAATTAAACAAAAAAATCAGAAAAAAAATAGCAAGTCAAAGGAAGCTGTTCTATAATGCAAGTGAAATGCTAAAATAACTTTTATTTTTTAAAATGCACTTTGTAAAAGGCTGAAAGATCTGGAGTATCTGAACATTCTCTGATCTTGAAAGAGCATATCCTGTAATTTCACAGTCCTTGCAATTCCTGGGCAAAACGACTTGCCTGATTATGAAAATTGGAGAACCATAGGACAGCCTGAAGCTGGTCAAACACAAAATGGTGGTCACAGACAAAAACCACTCGGAAGATTCCAAAGCTTAATTAGCAGATTTGAATGAGCTTGCGCAGCAATGCAACTGAGTTGCTGGGACAGTTTCTTGCTGCCACTGGACAATGGATACGCACCAAGACCATATAAAATCAGCTTCATCGTGTTCGACCAGCAACCAATGGTATGCCTTCCATTATCTGCTGAACAATGTAGAAGGTGGGCCGATTAGCATAGTCAATGGACCTGTGATGATGTACAGGAATAGGTCTGGCAAACCATCCAATGCCTCCCACAACACTTCTTAGGATGGAAGTTGCCCTGGAGCAAGAGTGGCAGAGGCTGCTACAAGAACTGCAGGACAATCTGATTCTGTCCATGCCCTATCGCTGTGGGTGTGCTTTGGCAGTCTTGGGTGACCATACACCCTACTGAACAGTCAATGTGTGGTACTCATGTGCTTTTGATTTGCTTTTCTGATTATCTTGTTTAATGAAATAAAATTAATCAATTCTTTTTTTAATCGCTTCATATTTCACTTCACATTTTGACCGTTATATATTGAGAGTAAACATACAGGTCTGAATGGTGTACCTTAGAATGGGAACAGGTTTATCACTTTATCAATATTAAAGGGGAACACTGCAAGGCTTAACATGCAATAAGTTTTCAACACCACTGAATAAAACATACTAATTATTTACATATAAAATAGATATGCAGTCAGATTTTTCAATTGAAACATTTTTACATTTACGGCTCAATAATCTGTCAAAAATCATGTCTGGTTAAGATTTTAGTTGATGTGTCAGTGCTGAGCTGTAATAATACAATTATAATTGTTAAAATGACTTAATTTGAGTGAATGTAATCAGTCTAGACATTTATATTCTGGAAAAAAAACATTCACCAACATCAGTCCTAATACACAGCATTACATACATTAGCTTATACTTTCATCATAGATTTACGGATGAAAGTTGAAAATTATGCTGTATGTATTTTACTAATTTATGCAATATATTTATTGGTAACATATACTGATGTAAAAGCACATTACTGTATAGTTATGGAAAAAAATAATCATGCCTTTTTTAGAATTTCAAATGTTCCTACTGTGTTTCCCAGAAATTGTCTTAATGCAATTTCACATAATTATTTTATTTTTATAACTGAACAGATATTGTTTTGATGTCAAAACAGATTTTGAATACTTCAACATTAGAATTTCCTCATGGGTCACATCAACTTTTTAGTTAAGTCAGTAGATTTCTCATAAGATAATTTGTCATCTTACTCAGAAATAAGTATTTGGAACTTCTTATTTATTTATTTATTTGAGCTATATATCTCATACCACTTCCTTGCCCCTGTTATAAATATATGAAATATACAAGCAGTAGGTTTAAACAGAGAGCAGAATAATTTTTTTTTAAATGTGTTGATAATGCTACAGCTAAGGAAGATTATTCTGATGTAATACATAAAGGTTTATGTATTAAAACCAGCCTTTCAAATATGATATTAGTGCCTCTCATCTATCCAACAAATTGTCTGATGGATAGCTAAACCCTGTTATAATAAACCAGAAAGACCCCAGGCTTTTAAATCTCAAGTCTGGCATGTCTGACCCAGCATAAATCAGGCTTAAGAAACCACTAGCACAGGATGGAAAAACACTGACATTTCACTTTATTTTTTAAAAGCTTGCTTTAGTTTGACTCATTTTAGCAGAATACTATACTAGACTAAAATATGTGGAAGCTGGTCAGTGAGAGAGATGCGTGTTGATCGTCTAATTTTGTCTAATTGCTTATGTATGGCAGAGAATGCCTGAAGCAACTTATTGTTTTGGCTATTCACTGGATGATTCATGGTACTCCATTTTCTCCCATCTCAGAATTAGCACAGCTAATAGGCAAGTTCTCACTCCAGCATAATGACAGACTGAAGAGCTGTCTCCTCAGGGCTAACCACTTATTAAACATGTGCCTATACTATTGTTCCAAATTCAAATTCCATCTTCTGCATAATTACTACACTATGATATCAACTACTCACCAAGACTGCTCACTACTTGCTAACTAAATAACATATGTCCTTCAGTTGCAAGACTAGTAAAGTAGTCTTAACCAAATTTTTTCTATACTGAATACACTTGACAAGTTACGACCTTGTGTAAAACATAAATAAAAATAGAATCAAATTATGTGCACATATTTTTTAACCCATATTCAATTGAATGCACTACAAAAACAATATTATACATAAACATAAAAATATTGTTTTATGCAAATAAGTCTGGGAAAGTAGAGAAATGCTAAAAAAAACTGTTTGGAACATTCCACACATTGGGTATAAAGAAAGCACCCGACGAAAGGATCAGTCAGTTCACACGCAAGGATGGGGCTTTACCATTTTGTGAACAACTGCATGTGCATAAAGTCTAACAGTTAAAGAACAAAGTTTCTCATTGTGCAAATTACTCTGCAAGTAAGCAGCATGGCCAAAAACCCACATTGAATGCCTATGATCTTCAATTCCTCAGGCAGCACTGCATTAAAAACTGTCATCATTCTGTAATGGATATTACCACATGGGCTCAGGAAACCATTGTCAGTAAACTCCATCCTTGTCGCTCCATCTACAAGTGCTAGTATAAACTCTACCATGCAAATACATGAACACGCAAAAAAAGCCGCTGGCTTCTCTGGGCCCCGAGTTTATCTGCGAAGAATCGGCCCAAAGTGGAAGTGTCCAAAAAAAAAATGACACCTTTACCTCCGGACCAAGGAGGAAAAGGACTGTCCAGATTTTTATCAGTGCAAAGTTCAATACTCAGCATATCTGCTAGTATGGGAGTGTTTTAGTGTACATGGCATACGTAACTTGCACATTTGTAAAGGCACCATTAATGCTGAAAGGTACATACAGTTTTTGGAGCAACATATTCTGCCATCAAAGCAACGTCTTTTTCAGGGGCTTATTTTAGCAAGACATTGCCAAACCACATTCTGCATGTGTAACAACAGAGTGGCTTTGTAGTAAAAATAGAATATTTGTTTTTAAACATGTAAATAATGTTCTCACACATTTGTTAACTAACTGGACATTCTTTGTTTATCATTGGTACGCAAAGATTCTGCGAACACCAAACCATGGTTACTTGGCCACCTGTCGACATCATGAGTTTGAAATAGCATCTTTTTTTGCTTTATTCTTTAAGTTTCATTTATTTTTCCCTACTGTCCCAACATTAACTGCAGAAAATTCTACCCACTGTAATTGCAAACAAAGGTTTCTGTACCTTAAGTCCGTTCTTTCTATTGTATCAAATACTTATTTCATGCAATAAAATGCAAATGAATTATTTAAAAATTATACTGTGTGATTTTCTGGATTTTCTTTTTTAGTTTCTGTCTCTCACAGTTGACGTGTACCTACGATAAAAACAACAGACCTCTCTATTCTTTGTAGTTGGTTCCTGTAGTTCTTGACCAAGTTTGTACACACTGCAGCAGGAAATTACTGATCTTCTATAGATCTAGTTCTTCCATGGCTGTCGCTGGGCAACATTGAGTTTCAGCTCATTCCAAAGATTGTGTATTTGGTTCAGGTCTAGGCTAGGCTACTTATTTGTTGTCTTGGCTATGTGTTTCAGGTCATTATCATGCTGAAAGACCCAGCCACAACCCATCTTTAGTGACTGAGGCAAGGAGGTTGTTGGCCAAAATCATGCAATATATGTTCCATCCATTTTCCCTTCAATATGGTGCAGTAGTCCTGTACCCTTTACAGAAAAA
>JAVSBV010047694.1:0-24297 GCA_033117975.1 Parotocinclus spilosoma
CTGTCTCATATTGCCTTTGCTCCGTCTCTCCGCTCACCGCCTCAGTGTGACCTCATAACGGAACCACTCCCATCTTGCATTACTGCGCGCGCTCGCTCCTCACAATGCGAGCCGCTCTCTGCCCTCATATGCAACACGAGCCGCGTTAAAAAAAGAAGCAGGTCGCGATGTTTAAGCGGCGCTATGGTATGGGGCCCCGCATAGCTCCATAACATGAACACTTTTCCTAAGTCACTTATATACTTTCATATTTAATTACAGTTATGGGATGCTTGAATATTAATATATTAATATTATACTCCCTTCCACAATTATTGAAACACCTGAATAATTAATACAATTAGTAGGCTAAAGGAAATTCAACATTTTATGAATTCGTTAAATCTTATTCTAGGGGGCAGCATAGTCGCGAACCTGGTTTCTGTTTTTTATGCAGCTCTTTAGTTTTCTCTTATAGTTACAAACCGATCAGATGTAACTATTTATTAGGTAGGAGATTACATGTCCTCCTCATGTTCAGGTGGGTTACCTCCGGGTACCCTAGATTCCTCCCACATTCCAAAGATCTGTGTCTTTAAAGGGCCTAGTGCATGTGCCCTACACAGAATTGGTTTCCTGTTCCAGGTTGAACTTGTCTTGATCATTAATTTTCAGCATTTATTTTTGTTTTTGCATTAAATGTGTCAAATTAATTGAATGTGGTAATACGCTCATATTGACATGACTGATATACTACTAAATAAAGATCATTACAATTTTCTTCTTTCGTATTCATTTTGAAATATATCCTAATTTTTGTGAGCAGTGTATAATGTATATATTCTTCATTTCTTTAACATCGTGAACGGATACAGGCCGTGCTCAGGTCAGTCATTTGAGCTGTGTTTTTGTGTGAGCCCGTCACATGGACCCGAGTTTGGCAGAGGTCACTGACGTAATGCGTGCTTCATCATTCATTTTCTTTGAAAACTTGTTAGAAACGCTAGGCTCATGGCTTGTTTTTGCTTTGGTGCAGAGAGATGGACCAGCGTGCATCAATATAAGTTGGCAAGAGAGCAGCAGAAACAAACAGCCTAAGTGTGGAATCAGCACAAAACGTATGGCTGGCATAGTGCCAGCATGGTTGTAACACATGTAATCAGTATTGTTTGTTTTTCATTCTTTGATTAGTGTTAATGTTTAGGCTGATAAATACAGACACACTATATACACAGACATTAAATGTCATAACAACAACCTTTACATTACTCCTGTTGGTAAGTAACCTAAACTTTTATTGTATTCAGTGTTTTTTTTATTATTATTATTTATGAACATGCACCTTAGCGAGTAACCTTCACTACATTCTGTAAACTTTTTTTTTAATAGATTGAGGTACAGTGGGGTCTCTGTGTATGTATAATATAGAACTTTTTAGAAATTTAATTTTAGAAAACATGAATGTGTAAATGACACAAACCTACACACATCTGCTGGGTCTTATGTTCAGATGAGTTTGTCTCAAGGCGAGCTTGCCTTAAAATGAATGATTATACAGAAAATAAGTTAATCCTTACTGTTAAGTCAGGTCAGATCTCTAATGATGTGGGGCTGTTTTTCCTCCAAAGTCCCTAGGAATATTATCCATTGCATCATAGATTCCATGAGGCACCAGATGATTTTAAACAAATATTTGGCTATATCTGCCAAAAACTGGGTAATGGTTGGATCTTCCAGAAGAACACTGATTCAGAATATAACATCAATTTCCAAACAAAATTGGTTCAGAAACTACAGAATCATACTTTAGACATAGCCACATAAGTGACACAATCCCCAATGAAATCCCATGAGTTAGTTGAGGAGGAGAGTCCAGAAGATTTGCAACCAAATATTTACAGGAATTCTGACATACTACTTCAGATTTTGAGAGATAGAGAGTCCCATAAACCCCTGTGTTTTGAAGATACTCCATGCATTATGTGGTCAGTTGGAGTCATTGATCTGCCCAACTGCACTCACTTACCCCAGTGGAGCACCATCAGAACACATCAAAACACAGCCTTCTTACTGGCTTAATAAACCATTAGCACAGACATCCCTGGAGAAATTAGATTGTAATGTATGTGGGGTATAGTTTATTGTCCTTTAGTGGGGTGGCCATTGAGAAATGTCAAATGGGCATGAACGTTCAAATTGTATTATTAATAATAATAATAATAATGATGATGAGTCCAATCCACTCATACCAGCACAACATACACTAACACACCACCGCAACATTAGTGTCACTACAGTTCAATGATCCACCACCCACATGGTCTGTGGTGGCCCTGTGGGGACCGTGACCATTTGAGAACAAAGAAAACGATATTAATAAAGTGTGTAGAGAGACAGATGGACTTCAATCTATAATTGTAGAACTAAATATACAGAACTATATTATTATGTGTCTGTATGGTAAGTGGAACTGATAAATGGACGATGCATTAAGTGATCGTGAAAGTGCTTGTGTGGGTTTTCTCCAGGTACTCTGATTTTTTCTCAAATTCCATACACAAGACATGTGTTATGTCAATTAATATCTCTAAAGTGTCCCCGTGTGAGGAAATGTTTGTGAGTGAGCGCATGTGCCCTGCGATGGATTGGTGCATTGTCTAGGGTTGATTCTCGCCTTTTGTAGTTAACTGCGACTCATAATTGTACATTACATTGTTTTTAGCAGCATCATAGTTATAGCTAAATATAGCTATTGTTTCAACAATACAATGACAATAATCAGCATAAGGATACAGCAAATTAAATGAAAAACTGACTCACTGCAGAATGGCTAATGTCATTTAATATAATAGCTGCAATGTGCAATACTGGCATACTCACTGCAGAAATATATCATTGTCAAAACTAATAGGCAAAATTATGTGACATAAGGTAAAGTTTTATTTGAGGCCATCTGTAACAGAAAAAAATCATCAACTGACCCTCCTATAGGCTAATGAGGCAAAAATATGCTGAGTGTAGCTGGTGATTGGAATAATGCACACAGGCTGTGCCCCTCCCCAGCATTTTTCTGCAACAGAGCCTGAACCCCAACCCTCACCACAGCATTTTCATAAGCACCATCAACACTGAGCGACTATATTACCAGCACTGAGGCATGTTCAGATTTGATTACAGAGATATTTAGCATCTAGCTGACTCAAGTTAAATAAAATAAATTAAATCATTTTTGGAACAGTGCTGCATACAATTTGGAGGATTATGTGCTCCCAAAACCCAATTAAAAGCCCAGTATCATAAAGCAAGTTTGATTATTGCCTGAAACTGGCTAACACTGTCCAATGCTTTTCACATAAAAGCTAATATTTACTATAATATATTGGACAACATGGTGGCTGCCTCACAGCAGAGAGATGGACCTCACAGCAAGAAGGACCTGGGCTCAATTCCAGGGTGGAGTGCCCTGGGTCTTTTCTGTTTGGAGTCTGCATGTCCTCCCCATGTCTGCGTGGGTTTACTTCGGGTACTCCGGTTTCTTCCCACAGACCAACGACATGTGTGTTAGGTTAGTTGATCACTCTAAATTGGCATTGAGTTGTGCGTATACAGTATATGTGGCTAGTCTTGAGACTTGTGTATGGACCTTGTGTGTTTCGCTTAGATGGCCACTGATGCCAATAGCGATGTTAAAGAAGCCAAATAAACTATAATATATCTGATTTTGCAGTTTTGTAGTACATATGCTAGTAGCCAGTCTACACTGATATTCTTGTCAATTAGATATTGCATGCATGTGAGGGACACTGGGTGTATCTTTAAAAAAAAATCATCATCTCAATTGGGGGTAACTGAATTATGCCATTTTTGATAGGTTTTGCATTGCATATAGATGCAATTGTGTCTAAGGGGGATGAGACCGGTGGCTTGATAATCCACCAATTCTGTTTCTGCAACCCCAGTCTGGGATTTGGTTATGCCTGTGCTGCTTTTCTAACAAAATGGAAAAATGTGGTAATCTGCAATAAAATGTGCAATACAGTTTACATTCCCAGTATGTTAAACTTGCATAACGCTAAAATGAATACTCTAGGCACAGCTGAGACTGGCACTAGAGCCAAAACTTCTCACGCTCTAGGCAAGAATGCATTCCCAAAACTGATCTATACTGCTCACAAAAATTAGGGCATATTTCAAAATGAAATATCTGCAATAAAATACCCCTTAGTTTTTGTGAGTAGTATATTAAAGTGTAAGTACATAAAGTAGTGTCTGATTTTGGTGGAATGAATTTACAGTCCATAACCAACAGAACAATCTGAGGTCAGATCGGATGATCTTGATAAGGCAAAGACAAAAACAGACATATGGAGCAGTGAATTGTACTACAGCGCTTGTAATGTAACCAGCTGCCGACCTGTGACACAGCAAGTGCGTTAATCATTCAGGCTAAACCCAATTCAGGATACATTGTGTACAAAATTCATACTCATATGTGTACAAAATTCATTCATTCGTAGTGTAACTACCCCAGGCTGTTACTAGTGCCTCATGTGTAACATCATACAATCGACATTTAAAGTACAGAAAGTTTCAATAGTAAATTAAAAGCATAACACTTGTTTTTAACAATCATTTTTCATTGGCTGGCTACCATACACCCCCTTGCTCACCCATGGACACCCCTACCTGTCTTGCCTTAGGCTGTAATCCAGCTAGTGGAATCATTTTAACTTAAATGCAAAGTCAGGTGTAGTCTCTGTTGTTAGTACTGATTCAGAGCCAGCTGTTAAGTCGGTGGCCCCCATGTGTGATAACCATCAAAGAATTGTTTGGGGCCAGGCGCCTGATCATTTTGTCCATGCAGGGTGTGCACTGACCCTCAATTTCGAACAGGAACATTGAGATTGATTTAGAAGTGCCTTAATACAAATCAATAAAGCACAATCTTGCATCCTTCCAAATTCTGTTTCACCAAGTTTTTCTCATCATGACAAGGCATTGACAATCCCATCACATGATTTTAAAAGTTTGCAGTAGCTTAGTTTTGTCATACAGTGAGACTGAGAAAAATGTGTGCACTATGTAGAACAAATCTGTCACGATTTATTGATTAATTCATGTCATACTGTTCAATTCAGGTTTGCAGGCTGCTGGAGATTAACCCCCAGTACAGCGCACATGGTATGAGCCAACCCTAGACAGAGTGCCAGTTGCCAGACAAACACAGACACACACACGCACAAGCAGAGACGATTTAGAGACAGCAGTTTAACCTTACTTATGTCTTTGGAATGTCAGAAGAAACCAGACTACTCAAAAGAAGCCCACACAAACATGGGGAGAACATGCAAACCCCATAAGGGTGGAGTCTGGGCAGGGAATCAAATCGGGCATCTCTGAAGCTGTGCCATCATGTTGCCACATCTATCATCATAGCAAGTGGAATATATTTTTTCTATCTGGTAACTGACAGCCCTTTGCATATCAATAAATAATAACATTCCTACTTCGATTAATTATAATATTAATTTGTAAGATATTCCCTTAGAAATATAAATGTAACCATTTTTTATCATCCTAGATCTTGTAATAAATGCAGAAAACTAATTATCATTTAAAATCTACCCTCATGGTATGATAAACTATGTGCACATTTTATGAAATCTTTAAATAAACTAAAAATGAAGAAAATGAATGGCTTCGTAGGCAAACACTGCTTTAAAACCTTGATAGTGTTTTTAAAATATTTATAGAGAAAAAGGCACTGTCAATAAATTCTGACAGGAACAATTTTCTGTGTTACTATAATTTCTCTGTGCTTAATAGTGTAATGACGTTGGGTTATGCAAATTGAAAACTCACTGTTCTAGCAGCACTGTGTTTGTTGTGATAGTTACCAGGGAGAGAGCCACAGGTGCTCCAGCAGTGTTGAATTAGCTCTAATGAGCCAGTTCTTATCAGTCATCTGACTGTAGAGGTTGTATGACCCCTGCAAGTCCTCTCTTGTACCAGAAAAAACATGCCAGGGACAAGGAGGAATGCTTCTCAAGCCAAAGGTTCCTTTATACATCCAGAGTAATCAGCCCTTATGCGCTATGTCATCAGCCCTTATGCGCTATGTTCAAATGGCGACGGTGTTTGTAAAGTATTCTTTGGGAATTTGCAAATGTTTCGACTGCACCCGCCATTCAGCACAGCAACCCCACAATATTCACCCATCAGTCTCCAAATATGCACTGCCACCCTGCTGAGGGGTGAGATTAGATTTTCTACTAATCTCAAATCCCAGCCAGGGGCCTAATTTAAGTTCACTTGTATAATATTGTGACAGCAAGGCACACAGATGCTGACGTGCTTACCTGTCCAACCTGTAGCGATGAAATCAACTGACGTTGAGCTGCATCACTACAGGACAACAAACTATTGTGCCACTGCTGTGATGAAATTTTTTTTCATCTGTTGCTTAAAAAAACATCAACAACGCATCAGTCTGATGCCAGCATATGGACGTACCACATTTATTCAATACTCATTAAGTCCCACTTCTGCTCCGCATCATCAGGTTTGTAAGCACTGATTGGCAACTAGCTATTGTTCAACAGTGCATTCTTTTGTCCCTTAGAGGAGATCATGAGACACATTGTGTCTTATGCCACATAATCCCCGTGGCATCTGCTTTTGTCAGTGCTGCTGTATTTAAGCATGGAGATTTGGTATTGTTTTTTGGCAGCTGCACTTGGAAACTCTATTGCACAAAGGTCTTTTAGAGGAGACTAGATAGCAGTAGTGTACTGGTTGTTTAATTGACAAAGACTTTCAGATGTGTGTGTGTGTGTGTGTGTGTGTGTGTGTGTAGGATGTGTGCCTAATCCCTTCATGACCGTCATATGTGTTAAAGAATGATTTGGCTCATTGGAATTCTCACGCACAAGCTGCTTCTATGCAAGCCCATGCACAGACCTTTTGTGGGGCATGCACTCAAGAGAACTACAGGGCACCCTCCAACCTACACCAACCACCCAACTTCACCCACATGTCCTGATGTCATTCATAATGACACAAACCAGTTTAGGTACATTACAAGCAATGTCTTCTATTATAAGTGAAGTTTCTTCCAATTGCATTATGACAAATACATGTATATGAAATTACAAGCATGAAAGACACAGGTGCCACCTTCACTCAACACACTGGTCTTTGCCCGGACCATTTCCAGGTGCTTAGCAGAAGGGAATTTGTTGTCACTGTGCCCATTAGGTGTCCTGACATTGACAGCCAGCCACCTTTCTTTCTTTTCTTTCTTTGCAGTGATGATATGAACAAGAAACCCGGACTGCTACAGACTGGAGCCTTGCTATCTTTAATGATGAATCCAGGTTCAGTTTGTGATCTGACAGTCTGGTTCAAATATGGAGGCCTTATGGTGAGCGCTCTGATCCTATTTTTGCTGTGGAGCAACACACTGCCTCAGCTGCTGTGATGATCTAGGGAACCACAGCATCTAACAGTCAGTCACCCTTAGTAATAATACAAGGGACACTAAATGTGTTGCCTGAAGAAATGTGTAAATGTTGTCAGTAAGTATATACACACTCTAACACTTGGAAAAACATGTGAAAGTGAATATCCTGGGTTGTTTAGACCTAACTCTTGCACTTGCTGTTACTCATACTTCACCACTCGGTGAAGTATTTGCTTTTACCTCTGAAAGAACATTTGTAAATCGCTGTGGGTAAGATTATGTGTTAAATACACAAATTTAAATGGAATACAAATTACAGAGACATTTCACGTTTTTACAGTGTGCCATTTGGATCTGTGGGTGCTCTATCAATTGCATTACTCTTGCTTAAGCACATATCTGCACATCTGTATATGTGCACTACATATACATCTATATATACGTATATAGATGTTTTATTATATGTAAATCTTCACAGGTATGTGTTTTTTAAGGCATTAATGTTTTGATTTATATTTTATGTAGTTGATTGCTACGGTTTATATTACCTTATGATGTTTGCTGTTTGTTGGATGATGGATGTATTTACTTTTGACCGCAGATTGGTTAATGATGAGCCTTGACAGCACAGTAATTCAGTTGTGATAATGTAAATGTTTGCTATGTACAGACTTTGAATTCTGTCATTTTGTTGGGTTCTATATCATTTGTTACGGGGAAAATATTTACACAAATGCAAAAATCCACACAGTAAGCTATCATCTTGGAACTCTTGACCTTCTACATGATGGAGCCGTTGATGTGCAGCAGAGACAGATTTTTACGTCCTCCTGACCTGAACAATAATCTCTTTTGTTTTGTCAACATTTGTGTAGTCATTGCTGTAGGCTGCCTTGCTGTCGTAACTAATGAAACCCATTATGGTTGTGTCATTAGCAAACCTTTTGAGTCAGCGGTGTAAGCAGGAGGGGGCCGAGCACATATCTTTTGGGGCATTGTGTTCAGTATTTTGATGCTGGATGTGCCATTTCCAGTCCTGACTGACTGCATTCTCCCAGTCAAAAATTCAAGCACTCAGTTGCAGATGTAATTGCTCATTCAGTATTCCTATGAGTTGCTCTGGAATGATTATGTTGAATGTGGGGCTAAAATTGATATACAGAATTATTAAATAGGAATCATTTTTATCCATATGAGCCAGGAAGATGGTAGATGATGCATTAATTGTGCTTAAGGTGTGTGACTTTGGCAGCTCCTACACTCAGCAACAGGGAGGACATGGCATCCTCAGCAGTTCCCAGCATGCACTGGAGGTTTAGCACACCAGGTTTATTTTCGGTTCGGTTTATAAGTGTTATTTAAGTGATTTTAAGTGTGTACAATTTGCACAGGTTTATAAAGTCTTTGTAATGTGTTTTGTTGGTGATTTCATTTGTTGAGCTCCCTCTTAGTCGGTCATATCATTCAGTCTTGGAACTGCTTAAAGCTCTTTCAAGATGCTTTTTGTCTATTAAATATAAAGCTTAATTATGAGAAACTTCCCTGGTCTCTCCTTATTTTACCCTACATTATTAAAACTGAGTTATGATATATAGTGAGAAATTTCTTTAGAAGTGCGAAAAGCCAAGATAGCATAGTAGGAGAATACATTGTGCACATTTGCACACCCGATTACAGTTAAAGACTAACTGCTCAGCAAATAAATTACTTGCTTGAAATTAATTCTCTTTTTAAAAAGGCTACACAAAGAACATGCTAAGAAAAGGGGGACGTGCACACAGGAGTTTCATCATCATGACAATTGTGGTTTATATGTTCTAGATGTTTTCTCTGCTCAAAAGTGACACGCAACAATGGACGTTTCGTAATTGTAGTGGAGATGATTTTTTTTTTTTTTGAAATGTAGCGTAATGAAGGTAAATGTATGAAATAATAGAAAAGTCACAAAAACCTTGAAAGAATTGAGCTTCAAATAACATTAACACTAGTTGCATAGTCCTAGAGAAGCAGCCATGTATTACTGCACCACCACCTTGAGTGGACAAGATTTCATGACTGCATTCAGTATGGGTGCTTATGGCTCCATGAGCCAACTGAAGTCCTTATTAAATACAATTATTGTACAGGCTAGTTGAAGCTGCACTTATAGATTCTGAAGACAAACAGACAGGAAGGATCTTAAGCTCCCACGAGCATGTGACTGCTTATAAGCCAACTCACTAATAGGAATCGGGTTCTCTATGCATTCCCTGGAACTTTGAACTTCTGAGATTTACTCTGGTATTTACTTTTCAGTTACCCTGTTTACCACTTATTCTAAAACAGTTGCTTAGATTAATGGTAGATCTTAAATTAAATAAGCCAGTGGACCTCACTCCCAACAAAGGTTCTGAGAGTAGAGACCAACAAAAGTAAAGTAAAAAGCAAATAATTAATGTCTACACAAGAAGTATCAGCTGAGATTCATGAGGCAATTTAGTTGTCTGGCCGCTGGAGTGCGTGGGTGCTGTAAACACAGGGCCAGGTGTCAGAGAGCGGAGAGGATCTAGTGACGGCCAGCAGAGTCCATGTGACTGCAGTGTAAGGACTGCAGGCTGTGGACTAACAGCACCATTAATCATCCACACAAACCTGAGCATCACTCCTCAAAATACACACCACCAAGAAGTCAGCTGTTTACTTCAGAGTGCTTCATAATTTGCTGCATTTGATTTCCAGTGGCATTCAAACGTTTTTGGCAGAATCCTCATGAATCTGGTTTTCCAGATTTCCACTCTCATAATATCCCATTCAACGTATCTATCCATATGCAAAGAATAAATATTTACTAAGCTATTGGAAATGTTTTTATTTATGTAATACATGTTATGTACATCAGCTATTATATACATATTATTATATATTATATATATATATATAATTAATATATTATATATTATATATATTACATCTATACTATACATAAGCAGACCCTACTAAGGCTCTCCAAATGGAAGAGGACTTTGTATTGAATTTTGCTATACACTAATTATAAGTTGTACATTATTTATATAATATAGAAATAACTAAAGGCGTGGGGGGGCAAAAGGCTCCCGAACACAGGAAAACAGAAAGGATAAAAAGGCCCGCCGTTGTGTTGTGTCTAGAGTGGGAGCAACGCGCAGAGAGCACGATAAGGCGCTGATTTGTGGATGCCAGAGGGCGAGTGTGAGCTCGGGCACGCGTGTAGCGTGAATAAGTCGTGGAAGGTGCCGAAGCACCAGAGGGCGAGCACTAGCTCGGGCGCGAGTGTAGCATGGTGCGAATAAATCGCAGTAGGCGCCGAAGCGCCAGAGGGCGAGTTTAAGTGCAGGTATGTGGAGCCTAAAATACTGTCCCTAAAATACTAAGAACCTCTGGGGTTTCCCCCGTACAAGTCCGTCGGCACTATAAGCCCTGGAACGTTACCAGCGAACCATAAACGTGATCGCTACGGTGTCAAGATGTGCGCGCATGTGGAGTGGAGTGATGACCTGGCCACGAACAACGCTAGAACCCGCACTTAAGTAATGGGAAAAGCAGTTTTTTGTCAGGTCGTAAATTAAGCACAGGTTATAAACCGGCTCACCAATTGCTCTGCAACGGCAATTGGAGAGGATGGCAGAATGCTTCGGGGGCGAGAGGTAGGAACCCTAACACACATGTTCTGGTTAGGGTCACAAAATTCAAAGGGCATAGTCGCACATGTACTGGGGCACCCGCCAATTGCAGGTTGGACAAGGGTTACAGTTGCAGCTAGCCTATCTAATTTCTTAATTAATTAGACCCCAAACACTTTCAGTGCACCCCAGATGAGCCCACCATTTTAAGACAAGTCTACTGGCACAGTGCGGGATGGCACAGTGATATGGTAGTTAGCACTGTTGCCTCACTGCCTTAAGATTCCCAGTTTGATCCCAACATCGTACTCCGCCTGTATGAAAGTTTCATATCCTCCATATGTCTGTGTATGTTTACTCTGGGTACTCCAGGTTCCTCAGACATTCCAAATATATGCATGTTAGGCTAATGGATATTTCTAAAGTGCCCTTAGTGTGTGTGTGTGTGTGTGTGTGTGTGTGTGTGTGTGTGTGTGTGTGTGTGTGTATGAATGTATATGCCCTACAATAAAATGGCACCCTGTAGGGGTATATAGGGTTGTTCCTGTGTTGTGCATTGTGCACCAGCTTTTCCACGACCCTGACCATGATTAGGCCGAAAAGAAAATGAATGAATGAATGAATGTTTTAAAATCTGCTCATTACTGAGCAGAAGATTGCTAGACCATCACTAGTTTCTCTTCCTAATTAGACCATTTTCATTGTATTGTACCATTTACAGATGCATTTTATCAGACTTAATTAAACCAGCTGCTTAATGAGAAGACTCTATATGGAGCCATTTTTGCTTCCTTAAATGTCCCGGTTTACCAAGATTATCTGATATAGTGAATGTTGCCAGCAGAAACCTCCATGTGGACAGTACAAAAATTTTCAGAGGTTTTACGATAATCTGAAGTCAGTCTTCAGAACTGGACTACATGAACCCACAGCCAATCTACTAAAAATGATTACATCTTACACTGAGTGGATCTGCATTGAATAAAAGTTTTGCATTGACAGAACAATTACCTCATAATTGGGTTTGCTTCTTATTGTCCTTGAGACTTACAAAGATGGGGCTAATCATTTCCATTCACTTGACAGCTAGCATTCATCTACACAGAACATTCCAAGCATTTCAACTATCCCACAAGGCCTCTTAAATTTCCACACTGAGATGGAAGTAATATGAGGATGATAATTGATAGCATAACTTTGTGCTTGGTGATTGCAGACTGTATTTTGGCCTCCTAAGATGGTAGAATTTAGTTTTTCACCACAGATATATACTTTTACAGGTTAATTCAAGTGCAAATACTTACTGTATCTGGTCAATGCTTGATTTTTGAATAAGCTGTACAACCATCTGCACAGAAACAGATACTCACACACTCTCATGTTGTATTCACATAAGCATAGTTTCTTTGATAAGCACCATATCTCCATTCATTGAACTTGAAATATTAATTATATCTTTGAATGGTATCACCATTCCAAATGTCTAAACTACTGAACAGAAAACCGACTGTAATCATTCTTGTTGCCTCTATTTTTCAGCTTGTTTTGTCATGAGCACATGACAAAGGAATGTTTGGAATGTCAGTGTGCATTGGGCCAGCAGTATTTCCAGTACCATCAACCTGGGAGTCGAGGATGGGGGGCCTGGCTTCATAGCCTGGATGTTTTACTGTGTTTGGGGAAATTTTATTACTTTTCACCATAAAAAGAATCACATAGCAAAGCCTTCTTGTTCCAATGAGAGAAAAAGACATAGAGAATGCAAGAGAGAGTGGGTACAAATCAAATATGTATTAGAGTGATAGTAACATAGGCATATTGATAGAGAAAAGAGAAAGACAGACACATGAAAAAGATAGATAATCTTTGGACACAGTGGGGGTTACGTTTAGCTCCTCTGTCTCACTTCTAATCAACTACATACTGGGTGTGGAGGGCCTGAATGAGGGCCATTCACAGCATCCCAGGCAAAGACAGTGGATTAACCCAGTCACTGCATAACACACCTCTTTCCCAAGTGCATTCAGAGGTCAACACCAGAGGCATAGATTGATCCCCCATTGAGTTCAGATTGTTCGTTCAGATTTGCCAGGCAAGATGTCATGGCTCTATAGTAAAATGGGATCATCTTATAAACTACACAGTGTTCTCTGTCATTAGGCAAATGGTCTATTAATATGCTGCTAAAACCAAAACAGAGCTTCCATTAAAATGGTAATAAACGTACAGTAGAAGACTTAACAAAGGGGCCATACACCCGCTGGCTTTTAAATATCCACATTGGTAGCACCAAGCACATCCTCTGGAACTAGCAAAATTGTAATGGACTGGCAAGACGTTATTGAATTTGATTCTAACTTGAAATTAATGGATGATAAAAGTTGTTACTTTTTCAACGTAAATTTTCACTCTCTATTTTTTAATGTAAGATTTAGAAGATATTCTTTCTTTCTCACTATGTATTCAGACAGTAGAATCCTTAAGGTTTTACCTATGCATGCAAATGTGCACACAACTATGCAAACAGCATTGTTCACATTCCCACCTGCGTCCCTTTTGAGCATCTGAAGGATTCATAGTGACATGCTGTCATGATCTTAAATGGCAATAGGAAGTCAGAGTACACACATAAACACACATAAATGGAAAGTTATTACTTGTCTCAATCATCTGTTGCTGTGTGGTACTAAAACTACCTACTGTGCCATCTGGTCCAGGCTTCTGAAACAGGTTTTAAACCCACAGCTCTGACCAGGATAAAAAGGGCTACTAAAGATTGTACTTTCCATTGTTCCCATATTGCCTTCACATAATGTTGTTCATCCAATGCCATGCAAATGTGTACAAACAAACAGAGGATATGTGAGTTAATTACCTTGCATACACAAAATTCAGCATAACATAAACCTGCAGTCCAGTACTAAACTAATGAAATTTATTGTCACAAAGACCACGGTCAATAACCCATGTGACTATACATACAGTAGTGCAGGAAATGGACATCAAACATGTCAACACTATATTCCACCCTTGAATATCTGCCTGTATGCATGGCCATTGCAACCAAGTTTCATCTGGTATCAAGCTTAGTGCTTAGAGCTTGAACATTTATGCTCTCTTCAAACAATAATTCACGCTCTCTTATGGGAGCAATAATTAGTACAAAAAAATAATAATGAAAATAATTATTTGTTTTCTACTGGTATGCTAAGTGAGATGGTGCATGGAACAGACCTGAACATGAGCACAACCTCAAAAAAGAAACTACTTGTTAGGGCGAAGTGCTGTGTGGGGACAAGCAGAACAAGAGAGGATGAGTCGCCATTAGAGAAATCACAAATGCTTATCCTTTTCCCAACACTTAATGAACAATGGCAGCCAGGCTTAAACCCATAATCTGCTAGTGTGTGTTTGGCTTTCATAGCATGCTCCAGTGAGCAGCCTTTGTTATTGCTTTTCTCTTGTCTTTTTCTCTTCACGTGTAAAGTGTCATCAAGCTTCTTGGCATTGAAATGCTATTGGACAAGCAAGAGATACTAAATCTGGCATCAGAGAGCTCAAAAAGTGATTACTGTTTCACTCTGCCATCCTAAATTATATACTGTTGGTCAATTATCACTTGTTGTGTTAATTAGAAATCCTGTTTTTTTTGTTACTCCTAGGTCACAGGACAGAAATAATAGTGCTTATTTTCCAATCGTATGTTTCAAGCAGCATCACACAAATGCATTTTTAGGTTGTGTATAGTGCACGTAACCTTATAACCTTTATGATCCATTCTGCCCAGTTGTCATGACTACCACCATGGAAAAATCATCAGTTGTTTTTAGCCTCTAAATGCAGCTATTTGTCAACAGCTGAAATTTACCTACATAATTACTATTTGCTTTTTACAACAAAGGTATGCAGGTTATTGTACGTGGGAACAACATTCTGTCATTATCCCTCTACTCAGAAAATGCAGCAGCAGCAGCAGCTCTTTTAGTGCCTCTTAGCTAGCTGGAGTAGGCACTTCCACATGCATCTACCCCATGCCACAGTCTAAGCAGTTGCTGTCATTTATTTCTCATTTATCTTCATCTCTGCATTACATCTGTCTCTGCTTTTCCACCCACCATGAAAAAACTACACTGACTACAAAGACACGGTGAAAAAGCATCATGTCCTTACTTGTTGTGATGTGTGAATGGACGTGCTGTGGCTATAGATGGTTTAGGTTATAATGTGTTTTGCGCTTTTGTTAGCATGAACATCATAGATAAAGTGTGAAGGCAGGGGTGTAGAATATTAGGTATCTAGGGAAAAGGCATGTTAAAGTTATAACCCAATAAAAAGTAATGCATTTGGAATCAAAAAGTGCTAGTAGAAATTAGACCTGGAAATGATTTATGCTGTATGAATAGTAATGTTACATTTTCTCTTAACCACAGATACTTATTTAGATAAGTAGTTTCTTCTCACATTCCAAAGACATGCATGCTAGGTTAACTAGTGTTTCTAATATGCCTTTAGTATGTATATGTGTGTGTGTAAGTGTGTGAGTATGTGTCCTATGATGTCATGGCACCCTGTCTAGGGTTGTTCCTGCCATGTGCCCTGTGCTTTCTGACACTATATAGTGTAAAGAAGATGTGATGAGGTCACAAATATGCAAATTAGCGCATCAGCAGCCACATGTAGCAGCTTTCAAGCAGCTTTTAGCTACTTTCCATTGAGAAGAGCTGGCAACACTTTTCCAGTTATACAGATGGATGCATCACCAACTTGTGTAATTATTCATTCTGAGAGTGGTCATAATGTTTTTTAATGTTAAGAAAACAAAACATTATTTAATCTTTCGGAAATTAAGTCTCTTTTTATTGGCAGCATTACTTTGTCATGAGTCTAGGTAAGATACAAGTAAGCAAATCCCACTTTAATAATACAATATTCATGTTTTACAAATATCATCCCCTATTATTAATATTAATTTAGACATTCATTTATTTTCATTGGCTGCATTATTATATTTAGACTCTCCATGGATCCAGACTCTATCTATATGTAAATGGTGAATTCTGTAACAAAGAAAAAGGCAAACAGTGAAATAATGACTTATGTCAAAGTGGTTTTGCTGTAACTAGGTATGTGACTGGCTAACCAAGCCTACAGTGACTGTTTCAAACTAAGCTTCAAATTCAAGCACACTGCCTGAACTATAGTGGACACCACAATAGCTAGAATAACCAACCGACAACACTACAATCAGATTACAATTGCAAGTTTGTAAAAATACAAACCAGGCTAAAATATAAAAACGCCAGATAAGTAAGATGAAGAAATATTAGAGCACAAGTATTTCTTATACTTATTAGATGATAAGAACCTTTAGTGTAAATTCTCAAGATAGCACGGCTGTTGTAGAATGTATTGTTACAATTACAATCACTGTATGTAATTGTAGAATGACTTTCGAACTGAAGCTTTGATTGGATAAAAACAGGCTGCCAGTAGTGCCTCACTGCTTCACAGTTTTGCAAAGGGAAATACAGAGAGGTTGCATATTTTGTTGCCAATAGGTTTACAAGTCACACCAAACAACAAGCGACAACGGTAAAAGCTCCATGCAAGGAGTGTGTGAAATACACTTTTATCCTGATTGCAGCACAAGTACATAAGGCAAACTATCCCATGTATCCCAGGCCCATGTATAAAGGGTCCCTGATCATTTCCTTGAACAGTGGAGGTTTATGGGGAGAAAAAAGGTTGAGCATCACCAGAATGTGCATCAAGACCAAAAAGGAAATCTTGATCTGTCATGTTGTTACAGTCAGCAGATTTACTGAGGCTTACGGAGTACTTAATTTGTGATTCTCAGTACAATGAATACTGCCTTTTAAGTGACAGACATGCATGCTCTTAAAGTTAGAATAAAAGGAGATATTTTCATCCTAGTATATGCTCAGTTTAACTATGTCTGTGCGTATTAACTATGTCTCACTGGTGTGCCTGCTAAGCATTATACAGAATGAGAAACAGAACTACAAAACTGAAGCCCCAGCAGAACCAGGTGACCTTACCTTCATGCGTGCCAAGTCATGCTCAGTACGATTTTCAACGCCTCTGCTACATATCAGATACAGTTCCTAGCCACACGTGCTAATTGACAGTGATCATGGACAAAAATTCCAGCAGCGCTGTGTGTATGTGTTAATGTTTTTATGAAACAAAGATTCCATTTTCATTTTTCCTACATTGTTCTGCCTGACAGTTACTCATCTTGAAGTAAATATATACATACAGACATACATGTCCAGTTAAATGTATACCAACATATTGTTGTAGCATTAAAGTTTAATACATTTAGAAGCTGATTTCTTACCCTCTTCCAGACTCTCATACCTTGTGAGGTATATAATAGAATAATGTTGTGATGAGATGTGTGTCATGTGTTTTGTGATGGATGTGGACTCTGAAGGGCATGTGTTGTAAATGAATACCAAATCACTACAGTGCATCTGACCTTGCTGTACGTTTGAACAGAGCTCATGAATACATGTTATTTCATACATATGGTCACACATGCTGCATCCTTATCAAATATAATATTACTTTAGGTATAACATGGGGACGGCGCCAGTCATTTTCTTTTGCTGGTGCTATGGGGTAGCTTGACTTTTCAGCGAGGGTACTCTATAAATTAGGGTTTCCCATTAATGTGCTAGTCAGTACAGATTGCAAAAATTACAATGACGGTTTGTGTTGAATACAAGGTGTTCAATTGAGCTCATAAGATACTGATGTATGGTTCACAAGCCAGTGTATGTAAACTCCAAATATATAATTTCACACTGTTAAACTATGACCAATTTTTGCACACAACTTTGTGCACATTTCTGACAAGGATTCTGAAAGCACAGATTTATCCTTCCAGTTATTAACACCTTTGCTAATGAATTAACATTATTTCGTTCCATAGTCCCAAACGCTGTATAAATAAACATAACTGATTATCAGGAATTATAAAGTGTTCCTTAAATGCATGAAATAAAAAAAACAACAACACAGCAAAAATGATTCACTTACTATCAGATGTCTTAATAACAAAATAATTTGTCTGCTGCAGTATTTTCTCGCTGTCCAGGGCTCTCGTTCTCTCACAGTTCAGGGGTAAACCACCAGGTTACTTGTCCGACAGTCCACACGGATGTTTCGCAGGTAGTTTTTTGAACCACGCAGCTTTTATTAAATCTTTGCTGACTTCCATTTGCCGTGCAGGGTGTTTTGGAAAAACTGTCTGTCTTGGGCCCTCCTGGGGTTAACCGCTAATATCTAAACTATCATCCTCGACTGCAGCGGTAGGCAGGTCCTCTCCCTCATCTCCGTCCTTTGACCTTTCTTGGTCCGGGTCAGTGACTACACGAATCGTGTCAGTACTTTTATGAGACCTAACGTCACCTTAAACCCCAGGTTCACCATCACCATGTTCTTTTGACTGGGTCTCGGTTCGTGAATGTTTTAGTAAAAAACGCTCCATTGTGAATGATTTGCAGTTGTTAAGTTACCACAGAGGCGATCTGGTTAACAAGAAATGAAGATAAGAAAAAGTGCTGCACCTAAATAGGGTTTATTTTATGAATATATTTATTTACCTTTAAAATATACATTATGGTATTCGCACACAAAAAATTAAAATCTATAGAAATAAATCACAGAACTTTCTTGGGGGTGTAGTGGGGGTGGTATGGCTATTCATAGTAACCATGGCACCCACAGGCCCCGCCCCATCCTCTGAGGGCCCCACTGAGAGATTTGGCATTGCACCAGGTTGCTACTGATACTCACTTGATATTGATACTCAATTTTCAGTGAGTGAAACTTTATTCAAAATATTTTATAAAAACAAATCAATAAAGATCTATAATGTTTAATCAAAAATATAAAAATTATACTAAAATTATGTAGAATTTAAAAACATTTCCAAATGTAATATTTCTTGCTGCACCCCCCTGTAATAGCTCCAGCTCCCGGGGTAAAAAAAAAACACACACACACCACCTTGGGAAACTATTGCATATTACAAATTTTAGGGATGATATAAGACAAACAGTTTAGGTTAGTTTTAGTGAGTGTCAGTACAGTGGTTAGTGCTGCTGATTCCCAGCCCAGGAGTTTGCATGTTCTCCTGGGTAATCAGGTTTACTCTCACATTCCAAATACATTAGTTATGTTAATTGGTGTCTCTAAATTGGGTCTCAGTGTGTGTGTGCACGTCCTGCGATGGACTGGTTCTCGCCTTGTACTCCCAGCTCTCAGTTAGGCCTCAGTTCCATGTGATAATAAAGTGTCAATAACCTAGGTCAAATTATTTAAGGCTTCCATTGTTCATTAGTAAAGCTTTGTTGCTGACAAATCAGGTATTAATATATTAGAATAATCTGATCTTGAGGTTAAAACAATCGAGAACATGAATCACCTAAAATAAAGAACATGATGGTAAGTATCATAATATAAGGGAATAAAGTGATATCAATGAGTTAAATATAAGTAATTTATATATAATATAAATGAGCTCCTAATATCCAACATACTTGTAATCATTACCAATTACCAGCTAACGCTTTACAGTTATCTGGAAATTATCTGAATATAATATGCACATATGTTACTTGTAAGGAAACAACAACAAAAAAACATCATACATGTGTACACCAAGACCTTTAACTATAAAGTATTACCTTATTTTACCTTACTTGTGTTCACAAAACAATCATTATTACCTAGGGTGAAGTTTGCTTCAGGCGAATTTAGAAACCAACATCTGTACCTCTGTTTTATCAGAATTTAGTAGAAGGACGTCTCTATTTAATTAGGGTTTTGTGTTTTTTATATAATACAATCTTCCATTTTGCTGCTGAATCTGGCTGAACTGATAACTGTGCATCATTATCGTTATGAAAGAAACCAATATGTTTGCGGAACACACGTTCCAAGGTCTGTAAGTAAATTGAGAACAAAGTAAGGCTTAGAATAGAACCGCATCCAAATCGATTCAAAATGAGACAATACATTGTTTGTCTCAACCAATGAAATTTGTTCTTTAAATGAGAAATTAATATTTCATGGTCAATAGTGTCAAATGTTGCCATCTAGCGCAACAATACCAAACCAGAATCTGAGGGAGAGAATAGATGAATCTGTAACACTATTGTAAACAAACCAGACGCTCACAGATACAGAGGAAACTAAGGCTGCATTTGATTAAACTGCTATGCAGTTATCATGGTCAGGACACTTGCAAGGATATTAGAACCAAGGTATGAGAATGTGGCATAAAAAACAGAAGCTGTAGAAACCGAAATTCGCAAAACGAGGACAAAACACTAGAAAGTCGGCAACAAGAGAACCACTGTGGCAGTACCATACTACATTCTGGATCAAAGTTGTACATATTCCCAGATATGGGTGATCAAGCACAGGTGACTCCAAGCAATACTTAGGTGATGGACCTAAGTATGAATTTTGTACTGTGATGCCTTGTGAAATATGTTGTGTTTGTTAATTCTACTTCAAAGTAATAACAGAGTTGATATTCAGTGAAATCCTCCTTGTCACAGGAGGCATGTTAAGAATACTGTAGTTTGGTAATTGGAGAGATCTGAGTGGTCAAAAGTTAGACTAACTTGACCTTCAATACATTATGAAACTGCTTGATTATTATAAGAATGTGTTAGAACATAAAAGATGCTGGTAGACTGCTGCTGCTCCTTCACTCAGTTTCTTACTGAAGAAATCAGGAAAAATCATCTGAAAGAATGTCATACATTCTAAATAAATCTTCAGAATGTTGGTTAGTCGAATGCTCATTTTTATGTAATTTATAATTGTAATGTCTAGAGATTTGTTTTAAAATGTGGTTCACTGTGCCACAAATTAGCAAACAATTATCATCCCTATTGCAACACCAAAGTATTTACAAAGCTTAGATATATCTAAGCTATCACATATATTTGATTGAGCTGTGGTATGTCACATGGCAACATTCGCTGAATCTGCCCATGACTGCTTCCACTGCACACACCTCCTACTTAGACAGAACCTGGTGCTCACGTTCAAGTTCATTTGAAATTTTAAACTCTGTGAAACAGATACAGCATAATTTAGTTAATGTTACATAATTTAGATCTATGGTGTGGTTAAATTGATGAGTGAAACCTGGGAAATGCTGATAAATGGGATGCAAAAAAACAAATAAATAAAGCATAAAGTCTAACATTCTTAAAGAATCACTTTCTTTCAATGTCTGTTGAGGTCAACCACTGTTACAGATTTATCAGTAGACAAAACCAGATTTCACAATAATGCAATTCCCATAAAAAGCTAGTGTGCAGGTCTAGTGGTCAATATATTGTAGGCAGAGAAAATTGAGTTTGTTTTCTAAACTGGCAACATCTAGAATCATGAGTTTCTGTATTACCAAATGCCATGTCATAAATGGTAGCAATATCGCTTGTCTATGTGTACATGGTTTATGCTTATGGCTAGGTGGAGTACATTCAAGAAACTATAATCATGTGGTTTATGTTAAACTGAAAAAGTTAAATATAATCTTTAAACAATTTATGTAAAGTGTACAGATCCAGAGATCTTCTGTTTAGTAAATCTGTTATAAGTAAACAGTACTGCCTACAGATTCTGAACTTTTTGTGCAGCCAACAGATTTGCCTGATTAACACTACAGTGTTTCAATGCATTTAAAAACACGCTTTTTTAAACCCTAGTTTAAATATGGAATGATTTGAAGAGTTAGTCATCCACATCAACGTCGTCCGAATGACAGCAGCCAAGCATAATATTGACAATACTACTTAAGTTATTATGTATAGACTCACAATTATGGTATAAAAATCATACTTAATCTAGTTGTAAGCAGTATGAATCCGTTCTTGATTTTACCAGTCTTAACAGGTAATAAACTACTGTCCATGTCACCTTTTACACATGTTCCCTGCTAGTCACAACTGTCAGTCTGAGAGATTTTCTTATATTGTCAGACAACACCTTCTTAGCATGTGCCCAGGTTCTTAAGTGAATTATAAGCTATTGTCAAAACCAGCCAAAGCTGTTTAGTATATAAAACCAATCTCAATACAGACGTGCCAATACTTAATCATGCAGTCAGTAAAATTAATCTGCCAAATGATCACATTGAGAAAGACTTCAAATTCTAGTAAGACTATGAACTTAGAACCTCCATTGACTTTTCTAATGTTCTAAAGTGCCTGTTCTTAATTTAGTTATTTAGATTTATTATTAAATCAGTGTCATAAATAACATATACAACATAGACCAAATTATTTTAGCATATTAATTCCAATACACGTGCCCCAGCATAACACAAGTGTGAACGTTATGTACAATTGAGTCACAAATAATCAACACAGACTAATTATAAATGTTAGAGCAACTATTGTTTACCAGAACCTCTTTAAAGGGCCCTGGCAACAATGCCTAGCTTTATTATTGTTGGGAAAACAATATATAAAAATAAT
Organism: Parotocinclus spilosoma; assembly: GCA_033117975.1. Taxonomy (NCBI): domain Eukaryota; kingdom Metazoa; phylum Chordata; class Actinopteri; order Siluriformes; family Loricariidae; genus Parotocinclus; species Parotocinclus spilosoma. The sequence continues at coordinate 22,611 of JAVSBV010047694.1, forward strand.
ATATTCTTGGTATACCTGAATGACTCAGTTAGTTAAAATTCTGTTTTATCTATTAAAGAAATTCAGCAACCAACAACACAGAGCAAGCTACTACTCTAAGGGGGTGCTTGTCCTAGTTGGACTCGGCTACAGTTCACATCTAGTGTTAACCATACCTGAGCACAGAACACAATGTCAGATTTCTCTGTAAATATATTTTTGTACATGTAACATGCGTGGCAAAACATCTCTGCTTGCATAATCAATAAATCTACTGTAAGGCACATGAGGGGCTCTCATATATTGAGTGAATCCCAAAATGAGTCTAAATAATTCACAAGCATGAAGTCCCTTGTGTTGTGCAAGTGCACCTTTCTCCATAAAACCAGCACTGTGAAGACGTAAGTGTGCTCAGGCCCAGAATATTTAAGCTTAGTATGAGCACAGGACAGCGGGGCTCATTAGAGAATACTCATACCATGCAATCAGTATAAGTGTGCCCTAACTGTCAAACAATGCTGATACACCATGATCAGCCAGACATTGAGGCAATGAAGAGTTTTGGTACATAAGTAAGTAAGCGTAGAAACCCACTTAGCAATGGGCTGCATAACCTGACTACTAGTATGGATAATGCAAACTGTAAATATATACAAAAATAAAAGGCTGCTTTTATGCACAGTAATGTTTTATGCGGTATATATGATTGTAAATTCATATGTAGAAGTATTGATGAATGACGATTCTTGATGCAGTGCTGTCTGAAGAATTGATCACGGTAGCTCAGCTTAAGCTTGTGTCCTTGCCCTTTATGCACTGAAATTCCTCCAGACTTCTTGAATCATTTAATGATATTATGCATTGTGTCCTCCAGTCTTTCTTTGAGGTACATTGTTAAAAACATTTCAATCATTTTCACACACATTTTTTAACAAACTGGAGATCCTTTGGTCATCTTTGCTCATCATGTACTCAGCCTTTAGTGGATACTGCTTTTGTACCAAATTATGATTATAATCATATAATAATTTGCTGGCATCATCTGTTGGAAATCGCATTGTTATTTAGTTTTGTCCCTCATTCCTAGCCCTAAATTGCCCCTGTGAGAACTTTTTTTAATGTGCTACAGGCATGAAATGCCTAAATGTATGTTTATTAATTCATGAAATGAAGTTGACAAGGTAAAACATAAAATATATCAGGTTAATATGGTCTGCAATTCAATAAAGGTCTAAATAAATGTATGCAACACTACAATTACCATTTGCATTTTCCGTAGTGCCCGAATATTTTAGATAGGGGTTGTATTATATAAACTTTTACTGTTTACATTTTTATGCTTGCTTCTCCTTGTAAGAGCTGCAAAAATGCAGGGTATAAGATTCCAGTGGCGGATGCTGGTCTTTCAAGTAGGGGAAGCTCAATTTCCTACATCATAAAATGTGTCGGTTAATTTATACGTAAATTCTACCCTCCGTTCCTTTTCAAGAAAATGATCTGTGACCCTGTCGTACAAGTACAAATTTCCAGGGACTTGACTAGTGTCCTCTCAACTTAAAACAGAATGAAAATTTAAAAAATTAAAATTAAATGCTCCCACAGATGTTTACACCAAAAGATCGCTGATTCGTTCATTTCGCTGTCAATCAAAAAGGGATTCAGCCTCAGACAGATCATCCAATCATCATGCAGAAGCTGAGCGTCCAGG